>OX463854.1:35508921-35708702 GCA_949825065.1 Odontocerum albicorne | reverse complement strand
AACAATGGCTGACAAAATGTAAACAAATGAAAAATTCATTTCATAGCGAATGAAAAATTCGTTTCAGAATGATAATATCAAATTTAAAAATCCATACTTTGTATATTAAGTTTTTTTAAGTATAAATCATTCAAGACAAAACACATTTTATAGAATACCACATTGGTCATTAACACATATACAAATGATACAAAAAAAAATCAGGCATACGAATTCCCTGGTTTTGACATCTTATTGAAATGTATCATTTAGTCATTGTTAAATGCGTTCATCATTACTCCTTCAACTATTGCAATTTGGTTATGGTAATATGTTGACGAGCGTGGCAGGGAGATAACATAGCATTTGGTTATGGTAATATGCTGACGAGCGTGGCAGGGAGATAACATAGCATTGATTTAAGCTTCATTATTCGTGCTTTTGGATAGAGAACTACTGAGGTAGGTAGATAATTAGAAGTTTATCATCATATGAGTTCGCAATATAGCCAAAAATGGAGAAGTCATGTAACTAGATGAACTTATAAACCAGATCAGTAATCTTTTTGTTTGACATTTTAGGTACCATCGGAAATTGAAATCGAGATCGATATCAATTGGCACTGGCGTATACCCTCTCATATATATAAGTTTGTAGGCATTATTCAAAAAGAAGAAGAAGAAGAAACTTCCGGGTGGAAATAATCATCTTAGCAAATAGATTTCGATTATTGAAATAGTCCATTGATTTACATTAAAAAAATGTGTTTTCAAAAGTCGATTTGAAGATTTAGAGGAAACAAATGATGTATGATAATGTACAGACGTTCGTTAACTACCCTTATATATGTTCTGAGAAAAAAATGACAGGTTTATTTAAAAAAGAGGAGAGAAATAGGTATTCATCGTCAAAATGTATTTTTTTGTTGAGCGTTTCACTGGAAAGTCTGTGATAAGAAAGACGTGAGCAAAAAAATCAGCGAAATAAGAGAGTGGAGGGACAGGAAATTATGTTATTGAAAAGATCCAATTCATTAAATTTTCTCCTATTTCCTCATACTTAAAAAAATGTTTTTTTAAGGGATGTTATTTTACTGATATGTTAATTGTACATTTAAAAGTAACTTTTTAAAGGAATTGGTGTGCATTTGGATGCTGTTATAAGGCACCCCTTAAAATAATCGAATTGATGATGTGGGAATATTGAAGAGCGGGGTTTGGTTAACATTATGTAGAACCACGTTGCACGTTTTGAAAATACTACCACACGTAAAGAGGCAACAAAACACGCACACGTCTAACATGCGTAACGATTGTTATCAGACGAACTAATTAACCAGATATGAGCCTTTTCACTTTTTAATCATGCACAATCGGGAACGGTACCTGAAATCCTCGGATGAAAATCTAGCGTCTTACTAACTAGAACATGGATTAACAATGATGAAAAATATTTATGAAAAATTAATTAATGAAACTTCATCAACACGAGTATAAAAAGCCAATTTTTCGTAGAAATAAAACACCTGAAAAATGATTTTAAGGCAAAAAATTTTGTTGTTTTTTTTTTCAGCCCCATTATCATATTTTTCCACCCTCATTAATTAAACACTACTGACAGGATCCACTTATCCCTTTCATATTAAAGTTAGATTTTGTTCAAACGCTTCTGAGTGTACTAATTTTTGGATGAATTTTATCTACGGTTTAAAAATATAATTATAAAATATCGAGAAATTCACCACTTGAAGTTTAATTTACAAATAAATTGCCAGTTCACAACTTTGCAATAACAATGCAATATTATGGATTTTTTAGTTCATAGCGTAAAACTATAATGCTGTTAATTGTAAAGCAGATACTTATAGAATCTATCATAATATGAGGAACTCTCCTAGAACACAATAGAACTGACCCCTTCATTAATGTAGTAAATTAGAACTTAAGTACTAGAATCACTATTTTTATTATACTATGATTTAGTAAAACTTGAGTGTAATTGTAAATAAATCCAAATAAAAAATATCATCTTTAGTCAAATTATCACAAAAACTGGGCATTCTTCACTAATTTAATAAGACTTATTCTTCTTTAAATAAGGATATAATGCACTTTGACGACCTCCGCCCAACGTTCTCCCTAATTTTTTTATTGTGCGTGCGGCCCATCAACTTATATGTGCAAGCAAAAAAGAGGGAAGTTCGCAAATATGCATATTCATGCATAGATAAAACTAAGTGGTCAACATAATGTACTACGAAATCATAAATTACATTTTTCAAATATGTACGTTATATATAAAAAAAAACTTATTGTTTCTTTCAAACTTTATTTTTCGGTATCAATAAAAAAATATTTGTTCTAAACAAAAAAAAGCACTTCCGTATTTTTAAATGAATAATGAATAAATAAACTAAATAATCTGAATATATAATAAATAAAAAAATAATTGTCACCCTTCTGCACTATTCTTTCCTTACGGCGCGTGGACTCTATATGGTGTTTCCATGTTCCGCACACATCTCAAAGAAAGGAACCTGAGAACCCATCATAAAATATCAAACAAAATATGTAATTGCGCAGAACAAAATATGGTTACAAGTTCCTTTCTTTGAGATGTGTGCGGAATATGGAAACATGTGTGCGGACAATTTTTAACAGATGTGCGGCCGCACACACGCACACCTTAGAGGGAACGTTGCCTCCGTAGCTTAGCTAGTAAAATACTCAAATTCCATTTGTGAATTTTGAGTTCGTAGCAATAAAAAGGTCTAGTAAAAAGGTTATCTAGTAACAAAACTCCTAACCGCTGAGTACTTAATTGCGGTGGTATTGTCAACACGTGCAATAATAAACTGCGAGCTCCATGCCTATTCGGTATTTCAAAACCCAAAGACTCGATAACTGGGGTCGATAACAATATTATCTTGTGGCCACGCTCTTTAAAATGACCAAATTACTGATTCACATACTTGTCATTTGAAAGGTGCCATACATTCGAAAGAAGAATACCTAAGCATCCAGAATATACTACCTTGATCAAAAAGTTTTAGGACTTTATTTATAAAATCGAGAATACAAGTTAATTCATCGATATGGTCCCCTTCAAAGTACTCCCCATCAACTGCAACACACTTACAACATTTCTTTGATTTTATTGATGTTTTCATCGGTTTTCGACTGCCACTGCGTTCGTCATCCTCGACCGACTCACGACCACTTCTGAAGCGTTCGTGCCCCCGAAAAACACTTCTCCAACATTTCCAAGATCTGCGGACCGTTAAATCCGTTTTTCACACAAAATTTAATGTAAACTCGTTGATGCACAGTTGATGCCATTTTCAAACTTGTAAAAAATCGAAAACACGCACAAAAGTAGATGTACTCAGTACAGCGTAACTTTTACAAATGTTAAGCTATGACGCTGAAATTCGGAAGGAAGTGTCAATGATAGATGTGATAACCTAACAAAAAAAAAATCCAATCGGGTGACTGACAGCGCCACACGGTGGCCGGTCCTAAAACTTTTGATCAAGGTAGTATATTCAAACAATGAATATATCATATCAAACCCATGTAACATATATTCAATACGTGGACTTATTGTCGTTTTATAATTATCGCTTTGTACCTTAAAGTTATATTTAGTCCTTCTGAATTTATTGAGGTGCGATTATAAGCTGCAACAATTGGAATTAATAAGCTAAAAAAGGACATACGGAACTCGTACAAACTATCACGCCATGTTCCAAGTTTGACACAGAGGATAAATCTCTTCACCTTTTTCCAACAGTCTTTGCCTCGTTCACATCCAGACTTCTCGCCTTAAGAGTTTTTCTAATTCTCAATTTTTACTTCATCTATTTTTTTCCAATAGTTTCTCGGTCTAGATCCTTTTTTTTATTAAAAACATAGAATATATTTAAGTTATTCATCTTCCCCAACTCTTTATCTCAGTGTAGCCAAAAAAAATAAGATTTTTATAAAATTTCAACATACATCTTTTGTTCGATCATTTCTTTCTGTTAAATTCAATGGGGCTGAACATAAACGTGAGTAAAACTAAGTTCATGGTGTTTGGCCGGCAGAATCACGACAACATTGAACGGTGCTGATATAGAGAGAGTGAAAAAATGTAAATACGTCGGAAGTATCCTAGTGGAACACCTCGACCCAGAAACCGAAGTCAAGTGCAGGATTGAATCATCTCGTGCGACTTTTAATAAAATGAGAAGCGTATTCTGCGATGATAATTTAAACTTGAAACTTCGACAAGGGTTAGTCAAATGCTACGTTTGGTCAGTGTTATCGCATGGAGTAGAATCATGGACCCTCAAAGTTGGTAGTATGAACCGACAGGAAGCATTCGAAATGTGGATGTACCGGAGAATGCTACGGATACCCTGGACGAATATGGTCAGCAACACAAGGATTCTTCAAAGAGCCAAAGTTGATAGAGAGTTGCTGACTAATATTAAAATCCAAAAGGTGTCTTATTTGGGTCATGTACTTAGAGGAGCAAAGTACAAATTACTGCACCTGATCATCCAAGGCAAAATAGAGTGTCGAAGAGGTGTTGGCAGGAGGTAAATATACGTGATTGGACTGGTATAAGGGGTGTTGAGGATCTTTTTCGGGTTGCCGGGGGCAAAGATACCTAATCTCAGGTGATATTCAACGTTGGGGGACCTGACATGACACTGAGAAGAAGAAGAAATTCAATATAATATAAAATATTCGTCACAAGGCACGCATTTCTAAAGAAATTATTCTGTTCGCTTCACTCTTTTACAATGCATAGGCATTACTTTCACACATAAAGGTGCATTTGTACAGCACAAAAATTTCTTAAGAACTTACGATTGTTGATTGATTAAAATGAAGGGCTCCAGTAAGGTTTTCACATAAGATTTGCTAAAAAATTTTCTGATTAGTAGAAAGAGATTTCTATATGGTAATACACCTGCGGAGTTGTACTGTGCACAACGAAAATGTAATATTATACAATAAAATAAAACAATTAACATGAAATTCTGTTATGTTTTTTAAACTTTCCCATTTAAGGATTGATTTATATTAGCAAAAACAGTTCTGTATCACGTCATTAAACTTGTCTCTTACTAAGAGAGTGGATAATCAAATACTCTAATCTAGAAGATCCACTGACCAGCTGACACTTGGATATAGGGGTGGCGTTAAAAGGGATCCCAAAATCCTAGATTTCACTCCATAGAGCCAGCCTGTAGAGGGTGTGGGAGGTAAGGGGTGGATGATTGTACTTAAGCCTTCAAAAGACCATGATTAATGATAATGAAAATATAAGCTTCCACGCACATCTTATATTTCTGTCTTGTGTACTCGCTTTGTCATTATTTAGTTATTCATTCTTTCCACATGTCCAAACAATCTTAAAGCTCCGTTTTTTTTACACAAGTACTATCACGCCATTTCCTTATCGGGGTAGGCAGAGAGGGTAGAACGCCATACTTTTCTAACTCGACACACATTCTTAGTCTCTTCCACATACATATAACTTCTCATACAACCTCTACGATTTCTCTGCCTTTCAACTTGTCCTTCTTTCAGAATATCATTTACTTGATCCAATTATAGATTCCTCGGTCTTCCTCTCGGCTCCTATTTGTATCTTACTTAAAACATAAATCATTTCTGATATCTTCATTTAACTTTCTATCAAAGATTTACACTGCTCAAATATCCCAAGTGCACACATCTCGTTCTAAGTAATAATCCAACTTTCATTCCTCTTCTGCCAAGTCACAGAGGTAAACCGAGGAAACGTGGCTAGTTCAAGTGACAAGATTTTATGATTTATTTATCTTGTTCAGAAAAATAGCTTTGTAAATAAATAAAAAAACAATCTCCAGCACCTTTTATAACATTCCCAGCGCTAAAGGCCAAGTAGAAAGAAGAACTCCTAGGGAGTTCCTCCCCGTCAATAGCAATTTTGCCCTAGGCTCGGTTGAGTAGACTGCCTTTACCAGTTGAGATCCTGTTACAGAATAAATTATTGGTCTTATCTTTTCGAGAAAACACCAGACTTCCTTGTTGTAACTCACATTTCAAACCTTTTCTAGATTCATAAACCTCTTCATACAAATCCTACGATTTTTATGACTTTTAGATTTCCTTCTTTCAAAATATTATTCACTTGGCCCAACAATCCTTTCCTTGATCTTCCTCTACATAGTTTTCTACTCACATTTGCACTGTATATTTATTTTGTTACTTTTTCTTCATTCATTCGTTTTACATGCCCAAATCATCTTCCATTACTATTATCGATTTAACTAAAAACAGCAGCCTTTAGTTTATATCAAACCCATATAACTTTATTTTGTATACTGTTATACAATACTTTGTCACTCCATGTATAGTTCTCAATGTACTCATTTCCAGAGCATTTATTCAGCTTCTTTAATTTTTTCCATATTTACAAAATTACGACAATTAAATAACAATTCAAAGGAAGTGTGTTTTCTTTAAATTTAACAGTAATTTTCTTTTGTAGAATGATGTAATAGTTTTTCTTTGCACCAAAAGAAAAACATACGAATATGCCAGGAGCGGGGGATGAATAAGCTTGGTAATTTCTGAATCACAGAGAGGTTTTAATTGAACTTTTTCCGCCTCCAGAAAGCTTCTTAAATTATCCTACAGTTCATTAGATATGAAAAACGCTCGCGAGGAAATGGTTTATAGGTTATTTAAATGACAGTTCAAAGAGCTTTTGTTCAGCGGTTAATTTAAAATTTATATCGTTAT
This sequence comes from Odontocerum albicorne, assembly GCA_949825065.1. NCBI lineage: Eukaryota > Metazoa > Arthropoda > Insecta > Trichoptera > Odontoceridae > Odontocerum > Odontocerum albicorne. Next base: position 35,701,938 of record OX463854.1, on the reverse strand, counting down.
CATTATTTTCCTCCCATTACCTCCTTCCTTAGAAGCTCATCTCAAGAAGAAAAAAACTATTGATCAATGAAAATATATTCGTCGTTACCTTGACTTCGCGTCGCCTGTTTGGAATCTTTTCTGTGATATACAATATACTCGTATCAACAGAATTGAAAGCATTCAAAATAGATTTTTCGAACAGATCGACTATAGAGCTAAGAATCATATTACTTGTAATTAATTTTTTTAGTCAAACACTGTCTATTCCAATTTATATAACGGTATAACCTTACTAGTTTCAAGGTTTTCACCTCATCATTAAGGGAGCACAAGATTCAGTCTTCTTTATGCTCCCCTGATGATGAGGGGAAAACCTTGAAACTGGTAGTGTTATACCGTTATATACACATAAAGTGGAATAAACAAGGTCTGACTAAACCAATTACAATGTTTTTAAACCTCCACAGTGTTAATTAATACCTTAACAATAAATAAAATATAATCTTACTAGTCTTGGAGGGATACCTTAAAGCTATGAAATTATTTCACTTTCCTATTGAAGAGAAATTAAATATTTACTAGTACTATATCTAAACAAAACAACCTAATCGATAGTCAATTTTTTATTGGCTGAGATTCAATTCTAGTTCCTTCCGAGACCATCAAAATTCAGCAAACTTCTTTTTGGAGTGTGCCAGAACCAAATATACGCTATCGAGCTTTCCATACGATAAGTTTACTGTCAAATCAGATCTGTTTTCTCAGAACTTAACCTCAATCAAGCTAACCATCTGAAAACTATGTACTTAACATAGATATATATATTTTATAAATTTAAGACAAAAATATTTCAAGATAACAACGCCTAGATATACTTTTTATTCATCCTTTTCATTGCATATTCCCCTTTCTTTTCCCACACTCTTTAGTCTTGTTAAAAGTATGAAAAAAATGCTATTGTCTTTGTGGTATATTATTGTTTATAGTTAGGACATTAACGTTGTGGAGGTTTAAAGACATTTTAATTTGTTTTATCAAACACTGTTTATTCCACTGAGTCTTGTTTTTGCTGTCCTGACGATGAGGTGAAAGCCTTGAAACCGGTAGGGTTATACCGTTACAAAAAGTGGTATTAACAGTGTTTGATAAAATAAATTACAAACATTAATGTCTTTAATTTTATATTTTAATTCATCACCCCTTGTTATTTTTTTAAAAAAGCTGTTTTCAAACAAGTAAAAAATAATTTATAAAGAAGAAACTAAATTATTAAAAAAATATATATACTTCAAAGAGTCTAATCTTCAAAAGAATATTTTAGAAAATATAGTTTTTTCAAAAAAAAGTTCCAGTATAATTTTCATTCATGGCTTTTAATACGCTTCTGGTTGATTGGAAGGTTTTGTAACATGACTATCAGGTTGTACTGTTTATGTTTATATCAGGTTGTACTGTTTACAACGAAATTGTAATAAATTAAAATAAAACACAATAGCTGAGAGCAGTTGGTAAGAAGCCTTTCTTCCATTTGGGGGTTACGAGATGTTATTCCGATAAAAACTGTCAAAAAAAATGATCGCAATCTGGTAATATTGCGATTTTTTGGCGAGTTAGTTTGATAACCGTGTTATGAAAGACGTGTGTGACAACTATTGCTTCTTTACAGACCCGTATTATGGTAGTTGACTGTCAATTTTTAATAATAATTGGGCCACCCCTCTAAAGTCGGTTCAATATAATATTTACTTATTTATAAGAAAACGGTACAATGTTCCTTATAACAAAAAATATAAAAGAGCCAGTCGTAAGTGCACAACACATTTAGACAGAATATACAAAATATATTAAAAATAATTTTACCCAATTACAACAAAAAATATTTAGAACGAAACAGGTATAAAATCGTAAAACCACATGTTACCAACACAATGCGGGGCCGTCCATATGTAAGGTGCACAGCCCATACTGCACAAAAAATACAAACGCAATATACAAATCATTGAAAAACAAAATACAAACTGTAAACAAAATACAAAAGACGGAATCAGATAGGTACAACTTTACGAATCCTCAAAAAACACGGAGAAAAAAATCACTAAAATAAGGTAAATTCTAAAAAAATGCTGCCAGCAAGTTTATCGTAAATGTTATGATCAAGCGTGTTTCAATGCAATATTGGTGATTTCAAAACAAATTATTTTTAGTGAAAAATAGTGCGTCGCCTCTACATACTCGTAGAACGCTCAGTGCGGGTCATGCGTAAAGAAATGAAAAACAATATTGTACATTGAAATCGTAATTTTACATTCATTTGTTTATTTGAATAAAACAAACAAAAGCGTTTGTTGATGGCGCCCTGTCATGACGTCATTGGTAACTGGTGATGACGACAATGATTGGTTGCTAAGAACTCCAAAAAAAAACTCCTCGCATATTTCTTTGTAATGAATTCTTTTTGCGGGTGAATGCCCCCTGGTATTACGAATGAAACCTGAATGCTGTAGGTCAAGTAAACGTGTAATTTTATTAAAATAAATAACAACAAAATTCAAAATATTTTTTCGCACAACGCTAGAGGTCACCCTTCCTTTGGCCACCTACATACGATGCACGCGTTGCATGCCCAATACGAGGTGTGTCGCTCAGCTCTTTAACAAGTAATACTTGAAATAATATATTTTTTTACTATTTAATGGGCTACGTTTTGTCATTATGTTTTAGTGTAACATATACATTTTTACTATTGTCTTTATCAAATAAGTATTATAATTTTGAATTGTATAATACATTTTTTTTCTACTTGTTATGTTTGGTCCTTGTACGAATTAGGGAAACCTGTAATGTGCAAAGACCCTGATAAATAAATGAAGTTTAACATCTATCTATTGGCCGAGTTTATTATTGCACGTGTTGACAACACCACCGCAATTAAGTACTCAGCGGTTAGGAGCTTTGTTACTAGACAGCCTTTTTTACTAAACTGGGACCTTTTTATTGCTACGAACCCAAATTTCACAGATGGGATTTGAGTATTTTACTAGCTAAGCCACGGAGATCGTCAAAGTTCAATGTCCTGTTTCTCTACGAGCGAGTATTTCCAGCACGAGGAATGACGAACATTCATTTTGGTATCAACTCCCATTTATCTTTCATTTTGGTATTAACCCGAGATTGATAGGGCCAAAAATAATGTTGTTTCCCGGTCATACTCTTCAACGTCATTAGTTTGGATATGTTGAAGAGTACTTTACGAATGAATAAACGATTTATGATAATGCTATTATTGTTAGTAATTTTCCTTCTTCTGTGATGCCGGACCTTAACTTCGCCATCTTTACTATTATTTTCACACTCATGTGTGTCACAACTAGAGGAGTCTCTTTGGGCAGCTCCTCCTTTGTCACTATGTGACATCGCGCTCATAAAAATATTTCGATCTTCTAGTGTAGATCGCGCTGAAAGGGGACCTGTTTTGTCATTCGTAACAGCGTGGGTAGTGCTGGAATCGATCTGAACTGTTATTAGTCCATCTCGTGGATTCATAGCCCCTCTTTGATATTGTCTCGTGCTACCGCGCTTTTTCTTTGACTGTCGTTAAATATCAAAATCCAAAAAGTTTCCTATTTGGGTCATGTACTTAGAGGAGCAAAGTACAAATTACTGCATCTGATCATCCAAGGCAAATTAGAGGGTCGAAGAGGTGTTGGCAAGAGGCAAATCTCCTGGCTCCGCAATATACGTGATTGGACTGGTATAAGGAGCGTTTGGGATGTTTTTCGGGATGGTGGGGACAAAGATGCCTACTCTCAGGTGATATTCAACGTTGGGAGGACCTGATATGACGCTATGAAGAAGAAGTCGTTAAAATATGTTGCACTGAAGCAAGCATACAGACAAATTATACCCAAATTTACGATCGAGATGCTCTCAGTTCCAATACGATAGACAGGTTTAAATTGATTTAGCCTTTCTTAAAAATGTGTTTACAACACTATTATTTTATAGTTAATCAGCGATCTAGAAAGTATCTATAAAAGAATACAAAATAAATATGATACGATTGAATATAAAGCCTTATGGTGGTTATGGTCTCGCCTGGCGGATTCAATTACAGAATAATTTTACCCTTAAGACAACTCTACAACTGAATTTCTAATCCAGACGGTTCTCTTGTTAGAGACATTGAAATTTTTCAATTTCGCTTATTTCTTTAATTGATGAGGCTAGGAAGCGCTCTTGGGGTGATCGTTATGACCAACAAACAGCGTTTTACCAAACTATCTAAGAAAAAACTGTTGAGATTAAACTCGGGATGTTTACTTCTTCACTAAAATTGTTCATCATAAGACCACAATGCTAACAATTTTTGAATTGGAGTTTGTGGTATGAAGCCATTTGTAGTTTAATTTTTAAAGCTTTTTTTTTCTATATGTCAAGATGTAATCGTTTTTGTTGACAAATTTTTAACATTCAATTGTTAAACTGAAGTTTTTATTTTTAAAATATGGTAAATTAAAGCCAATGGATGGACTTCCTTTTGTGGCAATTCATTAACTTAATTTAACATACTCAACTCTGCGATGTCAATATATTGAATAGCATGGTCTGGAGATAATATTATCTATGGCCTCCTTAATAGAGCGTTCAGGTTAAGAACTACTTGAACATGCACTGAACTCACAGTTCGTCATCACATGTGTTAGCAATACCACATCACAAAAACATGCAACTACACTCACACGTCTCGTGTTTGCGACTATTTCTAACAAAGTGCACTCATAAAACAGATTGGAAGACATTTTTATTTTTTTGGCCACAATCGCGAATTGAATCCGAAGCATCCAAGTGGTAGTCGAGAGTTTTACCAAATGGGTTATTTTAATCGTCAATTTAATGGAAATAAGCTGATTTTAACAATTTAAATAAATTATACGACCAATAAATTAACACCGTAGTTAGTTGTTTACAGTACAACCTAGTGGATTTATTGCCATGGGGCAACCTAACAGAAATATGTTGAGGAAGTCTGAAGTAAAAACCTGATTGGAACCCTCTATAAAAAGATCTGAGTTGTTACGGGAATCAAAACCATAACTCCTGGATTGGGTGAGAGTCATCTTACCCATTAGGTATCATATGTCGTCTCGTTGGAAAGATGGATTTAGCAATCATAAGTCATATGTCACACACGTTTCCCCACTCATTTACTTATCTACATATATTGTACTATATTCATTCTTATAATTTATTCACCATCATTATTTTTTTCACCCATTCAATATAAAACAGTGTGTGACGACACAAATTTATGTATATTTGTATTTAATATTATGTATATATCATCATATTTATATATGTATTTAATCGTTTATAATTTCTCATAATCATTCATAAAATCAAAACAATTACCACAAACCTATCCTTTCCCGATTCCCAAAAAGATCCAAAAATTTCCAATAAATATCTTAACAGTCAGAACTTATCCGATGAAGGAGTAAGGTGTCCTACCATCGGACCGAAACTCCGAACAAGGTATCCATCACTTGAAAAAAATAAGTCATATCATGTAAATTATTGTGAACAATTGATTACCTATAAAAAATATACATTTTTAAATAATCTTCGGCACAAATGACCAAGGACGACGACGACGTTATTTCAATATACGAAGAAACCTTACTTAGACGTTACCTCAGCATACAGTTCTGTATACTCTGTAACGTGTATGTACCCGGGTTAATTAGATTGCTCCTGATTGTTAAATCCCAGTGTGTGCCCTTAATCCCGAGGTCACTTAACGGAATGGAATTTACTTGTTCCTGCTCAACAATTCAACAGCAGACTGCTGACAAGTTTTAAGTACCTCACTAGTGTCATGTTTGATTGAGGTTTGACTGTTTAAGCACAAATTTAGCATCACTTTTGTTTTCAGCATTGTGAGATTTGGTTAGTTTTTGAATAAATTAAACGAACTTCACAAGAGTTTATTGAAACTGGGGACTTGATGTACTTTATTTGTGGCTTACAAAACGAAAAAAATCTGTAAAGGCTTAGATCATAATTTATAACACTTTGGGTCTCAACCCCCAGGGGTGATATATCACAAGAATTGCGAAAATAAAAATAACTTATGTGTACAAAAGAAGAAAAACACATTTTCTGAGAAATTCGAACACAATTATTAAAAAAAAGACAGTCCAAGACATTGTTATATATGTACATTCAATTAGATATGGGGTTTCGTAGTGTTTTACAACGTGGCTTATGATGCCGATATTTCGAAAACGTTGCAGGTTTGACCACGAACCAACTCTGAAGATGAAAACTGCAACGTTTTCGAAACATTGGCAACATAAATCAAATCCCGCGTTAAAACACTCCGAAAAACCTTATCCAACTGCAAGGAAGAACCGCAAAGTCTCAAAACATATTTTTTTTATTTTTATTTATTTATTTATTTATTATTACACATGACAAGAAATATACACAATTTGCGAAAAAACAACAGGTTATTTGATTTGGACATACAATTTTAATGTATCTGGGTTTGTTGCCTTTCATTTGTCGTATCCCCAGAAAACTAGGCTTTTGCCTGTATCTCACTGAGTTATACATTATTTACTTTTTTAATTTTTTTTATCGACTTTGCACGGATTTAAACTGTTACACAAAGAAGGCCTGCTTCTAGAGTTAACTTATTCATTAGGAAGAATATCAGCCAGGATTCTTCTCATACGGCTAGGCGGTACCGAAAATATATCAACAATATCATTCAGTTGGTTTAATATCTCTATACCACGCAAGAATGAGTGTTTATCCATAATATTCGTAATTTAAGTTGGTATGTAGAACAGAGGGTGATTCTTGCTATATTTATTAGGTACATATAAACTTAGTGCTTCTAGAATCGCGGGACAGTTAAAGCAACCTTGGAAAACCTTAAGTAGGAATATCGTAATGGATTCTTGCCTTCTTGTTTCGAGGCTTCTATAGTTAAACACAGTGAAAAGTTCGACATGGTGAGCATATTTTGGGTAATCGCCCTTTTTTCTGTACCATAGATATCTGAGGATTTTTTTTGTATTTGTTCTATATTGTTTTTATATTTTAACTGATGAGGAGCCCAAACTGGGCGTATACTCCTTCATATATAGGAGTTCACGGCAATTATTCAAAGAGAGAGAGCCCAAACTGTAGATGCATATTCTAATTTGGTTTTAATTAGATAATTATATAAGTTTCGAAGGATATTACTTCAATTGTTACCTCTGCATGTCTATTCCATTACATAGCTAGCTATTGTATAGTAGGTAGCGTAAGTAATGTTATCATAATACAGCTTAACGTGTTCCCCGCGGGGAGCACAAACGCCTGTGATCTGACGACAATCCAAGTTTCAAATCACAAATACTTAAAAAAAATGACACAAAACCGGAATAAAAATTAAACTAAAATTTAAAATAATCTTTATTCTAGCGACATCTCTGAAAACCTTGTCAAATAATATATTAGTTTATGAGATATTGTTGAATAAACAGAGCGCCGAATTTTTTTGATTTCTCAATATTTCCAGCATTAACGACCTGTCGCGCGGATCGAGTCCTGCGATGAGTCTCTCTTACGTAAATAAACATTAATAAGTCTCTCTTACGTAAATAAACATTACTAGTGCTATATGCATTTGATTGGGTGAGTGTCATGAAGCATTGATTTGATCGTAGCATTCCTTTGTTTATTTTACGTAATGTTAAGTTTATCTCCTTTATTTAATGAGTATCCTTAAGAGTAATGACTATTATTTATTATCAGAAAATTACTTAAGTGTCATGTTTACTTGGTGTTGTAATCAAATATCAGTGGTTCTAAACAAAATATGTGTTTAAACTTAGAAATTAAAAAACGCTGAAATTGTGCCGCGCACAGGATTCGTGGAATTTGATTTTTAACGCGGTGAACAGGTTAATAATCAAAAGTAACAAAACTGGTTACTAGTTATATGAATTGACAACGGATTGAAAAAAAAATCAATGTGGTTGTAGCTTTTTTATTTAAAAGTTTGCCTATACGTGGATCTTAACAGTTGTTCGTATATGTGCTCGCGGCAAGTTTAAACTAGTTTACTTCAGTTACGAAAAAAGAAGATATTCCTACTAAGGCTTATCGTCTTTGTGTAAGTACAACATTTGTGCGGCCACGTGCATATACATGCATTAACAAGATATTAAGGGGTCACGAATTCTTAATATTTTTTTTCAATCTTTTGGGGGTCAGAAGGTTAAAAATATTGAAGAACAATGATTTAGATAATCTGACGTGGAACGAATTCATGTTAGGGAAAAAATATGGAAAAGAGAGTTCAGTTTTTTTTATTATAAAGGCAATCTTCGGACACAAGGGTGATGAATTATGTCATCGCATTCAAAGCCGCTAAAAAAGAGCTTTTGAAATGTCGTGCTATGGAAGAATGCTGAAAAATTCATGATGATGATGCATTGAAACGGATAAACAAAAATAGAGAAGATCCACCATCAAAAGGTGAAAGTTTGATTACTTTGAGCATATTACGCGAGGAGAAAAATATGAGATCCTTCAACTGATATTGTAGGTAAAAAAATAAGGCTGAAGTAGTGCGAGAAATGAATTATCTTCTGGTAGAAGAGCTTACGAGAGAGGTTTCACGGTATTACCATATATTTGTTCAGTACCGTTGCTTTAAAGGAGAAGATATCCATAATGATCGATAATTTCTGAAGAGGAGAATAACTTTTAAGAAGATATAAAAAAATAAACAGTCAAAATAATCAGGGATAATTCTGTAATAAAAAAATAATCAGGAATAATTATGTAATAAACAAAATAATCAGGGATAATTATGTTATAAACAAAATAATCAGGGATAATTATGTAATAAACAAAATAATCAGGGATAATTATGTTATAAACAAAATAATCAGGGATAATTATGTAATAAACAAAATTTTGGATTTACTTATAAAGTTGTAAGTAATTAAACTTTAAATATTTGACAATCGATCTAGTAATGGAATAAAAGTTCTACGTAGAAAGAAGAGATGAAACAATTATTGGATTCGGTACTTTTGGAATATTCACTTTGTTTGATTCTGACACACAATTTTCGTTTCTATCACGTCCCTTCACGTCGTCCTGTTCTATTATAAAATACTTAAACTTATTTCTCTTTCTCAATTTGAATAATTTGGTCTTACCTTTTTTTTAATCTTTCCGAGTTCCTGGTGCTTTTTATACGTCGTATTTGAATAAAATATTATTATAAATCTTATACAATTCATTCTTTCCACGTACCCGAAACATATCAGTGCTTATTTTCATCATCTTGAGCACTGCATTTTCTTTCTATGCTCCTTCTTTTCTTATGTCCTCATTCCCCACAAAGACGGACATTCACCGAAAAAGAATGTTCGGGTGATTGTCCGTCTTTGTGGGGTTCGTGGGTGTATGCTCACGTATGTGTTTATGGATTTCGTCGGGATGGATAGTCATTTGAATGGTTTATGCGACCACGTAACTTGCTTAATTTGCTTGTGTGTGGTTGGTTGGAAGAGATTGCCAATAAGCTCACCAGATTGTATTTGAAATAAAAGTGTTAAATAAATAAATAAAAAAATCCTTGCTCTGTCAAACATATTTTATTCCAGAGTCCACGTCAGTGTTTTCCAAACTAGGAGGCGCGCCTCCTCGAGTAGGCGCGGACTAATGCAAAAGAAGGCGTGGAAAGTTAACCAAAAATTTATTTTTCATAATATAACATATATAAATAAAAAAAATATGTACATGTAAATAAACTTTCATAACATTAAAATAAATTTTAAAGCCTATTTTAGTTCCTTGTTCCTACTTTAGTTTCTAGGCTTTAAAATAAATTTTTATGTTATGAAAGATTTTTTACTATTTTGAAAAAAAATGAAAAAGAGAAAGTGACAATTTTTTTAAACAGTCGTTATTTTACGATTTTTTTTTGTTTTGGTACCTACAGTAACGACGTTATTTGTTATTAAGAAACTGTGTATAATTTTTATTTTCAATTTACAAAAAGGTTTCAATCACGTCGACCAGTTTACCCTCTTTTTTTACAAGATAACATCTTGAATTAAAGAAAAAAAAAACAAATTTTTTTTCGTACATTTTCAAATTATCAATAAACAAACTGTAAAAAATGCATTGGAAACATATTTTTTTGTTTTTTTTTTAATTTAGTCTGAAAAAACGCCCGAAATTCACGCATCTAGAGTAAAATACCCCCTTAATACTTTAGCCACAAATTCACATTTATTCCTCATAACTTTATTCCATATTTTGTCATACACTGTCACCATAAACGTTAATCTCAGTGGATTTCATACAGTATTAAACAATAAAATAAACAATCATTCGCTTTACGTGGCCAAACCATGGTTTGGGACGAGAAGTCTGACATTCCAGAGTCCTCGTCTTTATCTTATTAAACATATCAGCCTTAAGTTCTCATTCATCCCTAATCATTTCCATATTCTGACATATGTGTAAATTGTCTCATCATGTATTCTTCTAAGTGTACGCATATCTCTAGTATTTATTAAACTTTTTTCGGTCGTATTTCACGTCCATGTTTAACTCCTATACATTGAAGCTGGTCATTAAATACTCTTGTTGACTATTATTATTTTGACAGAAATTGATACTGTCCTTTTTTTATACAAAATCTTTGGAATCAACTTTTTTATGTTTAAAACTAAAACTTAACTTCATCAGTTGTTACCGTGAAACCTTCCTTAGCAATTGTCAACATCAATCGAAAAATATTCATTCTCACTGCAAACTCGTTAATGTTCACATTAATAGGTAGAGCGTAGTAAATGTCTGAAAATTCATTTAAGTAAACCACCCCTGTAATTCCCTTTTGCTTTTCAATGTTTTTCTTTTACAATAATTTAAAATTTAAATTCTGTGTCAACTTGGATTTACTTTATTTTTATGAAAAAAATGTTTTTCGGAACATAGTAGTTATTTTAATAAACCTTACAATCAAAATACCCTTATAACTACACATCATGTATATACATTTCTATCAAACGTTATGCAAATAAGATATAACTTGTTGATAGTAAATTGGATACGTAAAATACATAATGTGTTATGTGAATAATGTATGTACTCATTACGTAATCTTTGTGTGTTTAAGATAACATTCAAACTTCATCTAACGATGTTTAGTTAATGTACACATTAACTAATTTATACATTATCTACTTTAAATTTAGAACGCATGTATATTTTTCTACTTAAACTTAAAGGTTATGTTCACATTATCTAGTGAATCTGTAGATTAACGCAAATTCGCACATTAATATCACCTAATATTATTTATTTTCTGTATTTTCTTCTTAATCTACATGTACGTAGGTGTGGGCTGATAAGCATTTGGTGTTCTCGCGGCTAGGCTCGCCTATTATTGGTGGGGTGTATCTCGGGTGGGAGGATGTTATGAGATGAGTCCATACCTTTTGATAGCTTCTATTTTCAATGTCTTTTTTACTATTTATCTTGAAATATACCATATATGTGTTTTTGGAATGTACTCGTATTTAAATATGTACATATTATGTTGCCATCAAAAAACCTATATTTATTCATATAATACAATTGAAAAATCCTGGCTATCCCGAGTTGCCATATTTTAACCAATTTTTTTATTAATTTGAATCGAAAATGACGGATATATATAAGTAGAAGAATCGTGAATATTTAAAAAAAATGTTTTCCATTAATTACATTTATCACTGCAACACAAGTTTCAACCCCCTATTGCTAGATTATTTGTAGACATAATGACCCCTGTTACGAGAGGAATGCGACGACCTCCGTGACTTGGTGGTAAGACGCTTGTTTAAATCCAGATTAAAAAGCCCAGATTAAAAAAAGAACCCAGATTAAAAAAAATGGGATTCCAGTCTGATTTTCACTTAGGGTCCATTAAAAATATATTTCTGGTCGGTTGGAAGAGATTGCCACATGGTAGTAAACTCGTCAGATTAAAAAAAATGCTTAGGTTCAACTGGTGTCACGTTTTATTGGCATAAGTGTGCGAGTTGTATTGACCCAAAGAAAAAATAAAGAAACATATGAAACCATACGTAAAATAAAACAGTAATAAAAACACGACAAATATAAAAAACATTTTTAAAAAAAATCTTTGAGCATATAGACCACATACATTTCCGATGAAACATGACACCTGTTGGACCTAAGCATTGCTCTCGTTACAAATCGGGAACATTTTACCTAAATGGAGCCTGGGGATAGGAGATGAAAATGTGTGTCGTTGAGATTATTGTAATTAGTGGAATAACAAAGTTATTTTTTATTTACATTCTTCAATAGAGTAATATAACATTGAAGTCGTATCTTTCAGTAAAATAAAAGATACTCCGTGACCAAATACAAGGATTCCATCATGATGTGAATGATTCCACTAAAAACGAATCTGAGTTCTTTACCGCTATAAACCAAGTCTTCGACAATTACGTAAGTCAGCTTGGTAAAGTTTGGTAATATTTTGTACATAACATATATTGAAGTTAAATATACATATAATTATTAAATAATGTTAAAACAATGACTGTAATTTATTATTACTACTGCTTTTTTGTATCGTCATGTGAGTTTAAGATAAAGTTTTGTATTACTCGTATTTGTCAATAATTTTAAGTACTTTATAACCTGTCACATGTTCATTTGTATATAAAGACACTGTTGTAATGTTAATCAAATTAATAAATAAATAAATGAATAAATAAATAAATAAATAAATTAATAAATAAATAAATAAATAAAATAAAAAAAATTAAAAAAAAAAATTTACAAAAAATTTAAAAAAAAATTTGTTGAAATTTTTGCAGTTGAGCAGTGCGAAATGTGAAATGAGCTTATTCATTACACAAGGAAGGGAAACAAGTGAGAATATCTTTATAAATAATCATTCTAGTCCGTTTTAATTAAACCTACAATCTAGGTATATGCTCACCTGATTTAATACATTTTTTTATATTTAATTCATTTTACATTTTCCACAAGTTTAATCAAGTTGAATTCAATAAAAAAGGCACGTAAAGTTAATAAAAATCGAAATACATTAAATAATATGAACAATCATACTCCCGCTTCCCTGTAAAGTCATACCTACAAAGTTTATTAAGGAGCTCAATCCACATTTGTTCAACAAGATATGGAGTATATCGATATTAGAAAAGTCATTATATGTGCAAGTGGTGAGGCTCTAAATAATCCAGTTCGTGAACACGGCCCTGAAAACAGTCTTAATTCACGGTGGCTGAAATAATTACCCGGTGCAGTAGACGATAGTTTGACAATTATCAAAGCTTCATTTTTATGTTACTAATTTATGTATGTATTAACTATGTATTAAGGTGCGTAGATCTCTTTTTTTATCCACCTTGCACATATTTATCATGTTACACAAAGAGGGTCTGCTTCTAGAGTTAGCTTATTCATTAGGAAGAATGTCAGCCAGAATTCTTCGCATACTGCTAAGCGGTGCCGAGAATAATATATATCCACAGTGTCATTCAGTTGGTTCAACATCTCTATACCACGCGTGACTGAGTATTTAGCCATGATATTCGTTCTGAAAGTTAGTATGTAGAATATAAGATGATTTCTTGCACGGCTATATTTATTAGGCACATGTAAACTTAGTGCTTCTAGAATCGTGGGACAGTTAAAGCAACTTTGAAAAACCTTTAGAACGATTTTTTACGCTTAAGAAGGAATATCCAATTAAACCCAATAAAAATATGGGATAGAGTCGTGGGTAAAATTCATAATCATTGTAATTAAGGTGTCGTAGAAACCTATTAAGGATTCCTTTCGGGTTTTCAATGATTGAGTCGCAATCCTCAATTTATCTTACGAGAAATGAAATATATAGACATAAAAAAATTCTTATGAAAAGTTTAAAAAGTAAAGTGTACGGTAATAAGCCATGGAGTTTGGAAAGGCTCAAGGACAACATTTGCCAATAAATAAAAAACCTGCCGTCTGAAAACCATAAAAATGCTCAGCATATTGAGCTGGCTGAGAAAAGGTTCTCATCATGTGGATATATGATTTTAGAACGGAATTCAACTGTGAAATACACATTTTTACCTGTGAGTAATTCGATATTTCACATAAACAAAAAAAAAATATTTTTCGTGTTGATTTTTTGGCACACATCCATCCATGTTGAGTTTTCACTTATTTATTTAACGTTTGATACATGTTTAACCCAATAAGATCAAATAACAAAAGAAAAAAAAGTTAAATATAAAAAAATAACACGATAAGATCAGGAACAATGTTATTCATGCTTCCATGTGAAGGAACTCAGTTACATGGACAAAGTTTATTAAATAGTTCAATCCTTATTTTTCCATCGAGATGTAAAAAATACCGACGTCAGAAAATGCTTTCAATAAGGTCATTCCGTGTGCTAGGGGTGTCACTCTTAATATCTCAGTTCGTGAGCACGACACTAAAAACAATCGTTATTCACGATGGCTGAAATTATTTTACTGTGCATCAAACCAACTTTTGTCAATTAACAAAGGGTTTGCTATTTTTCTTATTAGCAGTTTGTATGTGTATAAACAGGTATGTAGATCTCTTCTAACGTTTAAAGGGTAATATCCAAGTATATCCATTAAAAGTATGTGAGATAGAGCTATGGGTAATATCCATACTCTTTGTAATGTTACAGAAATCTCTTTTGGACTCATTCAACTGTCAAGGACTTGTGAATTCTTCTCGGATTTCATATGAATGAGCTAATGCACACCAATAAATTATAAAGAGATCTTATAACAGTGCCACCATAATTAAATGCCTTGATATGTTTGTTAGGGGGAAAAGACATTGAGTTTTGAAAGACTTATTACAGTACCCGTCGGTAAGTAATACACATCGGGTTTAAGAAAGAGACTATCGGCCATAATCGACTAACTTCGGCTTTGTAGAGCGTCGTCTCTGTCATTCATATACGTGCTCCGTCACGATTTGTCAGTCGTTGTCAACTGGACTATGCGACTGAGATGACGCTCTATAAAGCCGAAGTTAGCCGATTATGTCCGACAGTCTTTACTTACCGCCGGGTACTGTACATACATTTATAATGCTGACATAGATCGTATTGACTGGGAAAAGTATGGTTGGTCAAAGTTATTAAAATTTTGGAAGAAGGAAAGGTAAGAAGTAAGACAAACGGTAGGATCATTATGAGAATCTGTGTGGATGTGAAGAAGGCGAAATATTAAATGCCATGATAGGAAAATTTGACACTGTCATTTTTATCTACCCCAACAGGGAAATAGCGTGATCGGGCGTAACGAATGTACGTCCATAGAACGGTTCATTTAAGTACATTTTTACAGTTCTCCTTTACCTCCGAATATTTAATTCCACATTAATAAAACTACGTGACAGAGACTCGACAATATTCATTTTAATAGTTTATTGAGTTTTTGGCACTTCATCGCACAAAGGTAAACGCTGTGTATATACTCGTATTTATTGCCCTACACAAATCTATTCTTACCAACTAGATGGCACCTTTGAATCGACGATTGGCACATGTTATGCCAATTGTTGTGAGTTTACAAACAAAAATAAACATTATCAGTCAGAACAAACTATTTCAAGTTAAAAGTAAGAATGAATAAATAAAAAATATATTAAAAACCTTTCTTTTTAATATTACCAATAATTTGAAGAAAGGATATAAAACATTGAAAGGGGAATAATTCGAAAAGACACGCTATGCCATTAAAGCGAGATATAATGATATTAAACCATTTTATAAATCAAAACAACGAGTGATAAGTCTTATTGTCTTTGATCCCATTAACCTTTCCCTACTTGTGCTAAAAAATCCGCGCGCCGGTGCTGTGTATTTAATACACATGTAAAAATGAGCGATATAAAATCGAAAAAATAAGAATATTCATTGCCAATCGCTTAAATTGATTAAAATAGAAGTCAAAAGAGATAATTATTGAAATTTTATTGCTGTAAACATGAAAAAAACATCGGCCGACGTTCACGAAACGGGCGAAGAGACCACTTCAAATGAATGGCCGAGAGTTACTGAAGCGAGAGAAGCGATCGAACTAAGATTTCTTGCGTACCCATATACCGAAGTAGAGTAAGACGTGAATAGCGTCACTTCTTCACCCATAGCGGTTTTTTAGAATGAATATACCTACGTCACACACTGGCACACGTTTGATTGTATTGGTGAATTTATTCCCGATTTTCACAAAATATATCCGATGTGGCCGATAAGTGCTAAATATAATTATTAATATTATTTGTTTCATTCAATGCGTAAATGTATTACGGAGGAATACCTAAAATCTGAACCCAGTATTTATTATATTTATAGAGATATTAAAGTTTTTAAAAGCAATGGGTACTAGTTACTAGTTACACATCATAGGAAAGGAAGGGTTATAGAGGCCTGGGATTATCAAGTCGTATAACCTGTTTGTAGTACTACCGCACGTGGGCAGGCAACATCACTTGCACACATATATTGCATGTGAGTGTTGTTACCAGAGCAACTCTTCAACCAGACTGAGATATTTTTATGGGTATCATCGGCAGCTGAAATCGAAACCCCCTGGAGGAAAACAAGCGTGTCTTAGGCACCCTTTGGAGACAATTACGGACAAGAGTGTTTATTGTGAGGCAACGCAAAAACTTTTTTCAGGGAGTCAAATTCAAAGGCAAAAAAAATACAAGGTTTCTATCCAACTACCATACAAATCAATAGAGAGCTTTTGCCAATATCGTAAAAACGTTATCTTAAAATATCTCGACAATATTTACATAGGTATTATGGAGAATATCGTGTTACACAACACCACAATATTTCACCATGAAATGGAATGATCTCCGTGCATACATCATCCGAATTGTGAGATATAAACGAGGGGAATCCTCTCAGGATGTATAACACCATCCCACCTCAAGACGGGAACATATTTTGAGAAGATGACAAACACTTTTGAAACCAGTGTATATCTCACAGTGGAGTAAAGTTTTATTAATTTAAGAATAAAATAACCGTTTCTTATCATACAAAATAAAATCGATTTAATTAACTTTCACGTCTATTTGGGTAGACAGAGAGAAGCTATATCAATTTCATTTTGTTCTGGCACACATATTTTGTTTCTGGCATGCACACACATCTCATGATGTATCATATATACTCTATTTTACTTTTTTTCTCTTTATATATATATTTTTTCCTTTGGTCGTGCCATGTTTTTTAAGGTCTTCCCAAAGGTCTCTTACCTTTCATACTTTTGTATGGATTATTTTTGTAAATCTTTTATTAATTATTTATTGTACGTGGAAGAACCATCTCACTACTTTATAATCACTGCATCTTCTTTCTATCATCATTCTTTCCTAATCGTTTCATTCAATATTTTATTATTCATCATTATTTAATTATTCTCTCTTATTCACAAGTCTTTACCTAAATGAATACAAATCCCAATGTGCTATTACCGAATATCGGAACTTCTACTAAGATACTAAGGCTTTTTAGTAGTTCGTCTTATTGTGGTAGGTTTTCAGTAGTTTTGTTGAATTATGCAAACGTTGCGCAAGTATAACATATGCATAGTACTTGTGCAAACATGCTGATGCATTCATTCCTGTTTTTTGCTGTTCTTTTTGTATTTGAAAGGCTAAAGTTTTCGCTTTTTCATTTCCGTATTTGAAAAGCAAAGGTTTTTTGAGCTGTAATTTTAGAATTTGAAGATTTTTGCACAGTTATTTTTGTATTTGAAAAACAAACGTTTTTTGAGCTGTAATTTTAGTATTTGAAGGTTTTTGCACAATTATTTTTGTATTTGAAAAACAAAGGTTTTTTGAGCTGTAATTTTAGTATTTGAAGATTTTTGCACAGCTATTTTTGTATTTGAAATGCTAAGTGCTTCTACAATTATTAATTTGAATTTGAGATACAGATTCGAAAGATAAAGCAAATGTCTCCATTGTCTCTTTCGAATCGGAGTCAGAGAGATGTTCCTTCGGAGATGAGTAGAACTTCGAGGCTTATTACGTATTCATCGAATAAATGGATTGTTTCGAATTCATATATGGGCGGGTAATATCCCGACTTTTGCCGTTGCTGGTCTTTTATTCATTACATGATTTTGGTCGTTGCTTATTCTGTGGTTTGAAATGGTATGTTTCTTAATGTAACAGATATAGGCGACGTGTATAGCTTCAAAAAGCACTGGAAGACAATTTTTATTGACAGGTCTTATTAAAATTTATGATTATAATTATTACACTACAAACATATACAAGACTACATCTGAAGTCAATACTATCTGATACATCTGACAATCTATAAAAGATTCTTTGTAGTTTGGTGAAAAGTAGTTATAGTTCGAAAATTCTAGGATGAGTCCTGTGACAACTCATAAATTTGCCCCAATAGAACCTTGTAACGACGTTCAGTAATTTTAATTATTTTATCAACTTTAACATAAGTCTCGATTCTAATAAATATCAAGTTATTTAGGTAAATACGTTACATAAGGTTGTATTGGGGCAAATTTGTGAGCTGTCACAGGACTCATCCTAGAATTTCCGAACTATAATACAATGGCCGCAGTTATAACCTTTCTATTATAAGATTAAACTTTTAAATATATCTTTTTTTATGCGTCACTAATAGTGGGTTTGAATTCCGAGTTAGAGCGCCCTTGAGGGGTCTGTTTTCTTAACGGTGTTTTGTTAATTGTGTTTTTACTCTAAATATTATTACTACAAACGGTATTTCCTTTATTTAAATTTTTTCGTGTCATTATGAAAAATTTGAATGCCAGCCATTATTTCAGTTGAACTTAACCTTATTTAAAAAAAAATTGACGATAAATAGAGTGAATAAATTTCGATAAATAGAGCGAATAAATTTGACGATAAATAGAGCGAATAAATTTTGATAAATAGAGCGAATAAATTTCTTCAACATGACCAAAAAAAAAAGACGATAAATAGAGCGAATAAATTTAGATATTTTCTTAATAATAATTAAGTCAAAAATAAAAAAAAAACAAAAAAAAGATTGTATAAGTATTTCGAACGCCAGATGAACAACAACAGTTTGCCGAACGGAATAGTTTTGGCGGCTCTGGAAAAACGACATCCTCCTCAGACAATGTATGTACCTGGAGAAAGCAGATTAAAAAGAAAGGGTTGAAGATAAGTTGGACCTTCGATAGGGGACGATAATTAAGTTTACTCAGAATACGATCAGATAGTAGAATCTTGTGGAGGCGATTGGGTTCGAACAGTTTTAGGAAAAGCAAATGAAGATGATAATCGAAGAACTGAGTATGCGTATATACCATTGAAAAATCAGTTCAAAGTGCAGTATTTGAAAAAAAGTATTTTTTTAAAGTCTTGCTAAAAAGTCTTCAAATATCACATAAATGTTTTTTTGTTTGTATAACTAGTTAGATTTTTAATTTCTTTCTCATATTACTTTTATCAACGTTGATATTTAGATGCATAAAAAGTCTTCAAATATTACATAAATGTGTTTTTGTTTGTATAACCAGTTAGATTTTTAATTTCTTTCTCATGCTCCTTTTATCAACGTTGATATTTAGATATATTTAGATATATAAAAAGTCTTCGAATATTACATAAATGTTTTTTTGTTAGTATAACCAGTTAGATTTTTAATTTCTTTCTCATGCTCCTTTTATCAACTTTAATATTTAGATATATAAAAAGTCTTCAAATATTACATAAATGTTTTTTTGTTAGTATAACCAGTTAGATTTTTAATTTCTTTCTCATGCTCCTTTTATCAACTTTGATATTAAGATATATTTAGATATATAAAAAGTCTTCAAATATTACATAAATGTTTTTTTGTTAGTATAACCAGTTAGATTTTTAATTTCTTTCTCATGCTCCTTTTATCAACTTTAATATTTAGATATATAAAAAGTCTTCAAATATTACATAAATGTTTTTTTGTTAGTATAACCAGTTAGATTTTTAATTTCTTTCTCATGCTCCTTTTATCAACTTTGATATTAAGATATATTTAGATATATAAAAAGTCTTCAAATATTACATAAATGTTTTTTTGTTAGTATAACCAGTTAGATTTTTAATTTCTTTCTCATGCTCCTTTTATCAACTTTAATATTTAGATATATAAAAAGTCTTCAAATATTACATAAATGTTTTTTTGTTTGTACAACCAGTTAGATTTTTAATGTCTTTCTCATGCTCCTTTTATCAACTTAGATATTAAGATATATTTAGATATATAATAAAAATTACTTACAGAAAATGCTCACAAAGTTCGACGAATCCTGCTCAAAGTACAATATGATTATCTCCGTAGCAAAAACCAAGTGTATGACATTCTCCAAAGATCCACTAGAGTACAGAATCTCAGTACGTGACGAGCCAATTGAACAAGCAACCCAGTTCAGATATCTTGGCAGTGAACTGTTCAGCTCTCATGACCTCCCCAGATAAGTAAGGCCTCAGATAAATAAAGCTGCAGTTGTGGCGGGCTGCCTGAGAGATGTCATATGGAGGAATAAAGATATGAGAACGGATAGCAAGGTACGCATTTATAAGACCTGTGTGCGACCTATCCTCACATATGGCATCGATGCGAAGGCGGACACTGTCAGGACAAAAAGTATGCTTAGGACAACGGAAATGAGAACTCTACGCGCTACTGCTAGGAAGACTTTGCGTGATCGTGTAAGGAACACCACAATCCGAGAGGTCTGTGAGGTTCAAGATGTGGTCAGATGGGGACGACAGCGTCGACGATACTGGTACCAACATGTGCAGAGAATGAATTCCACAAGAATTTTATACATATCTCTGCATGGGGTGCCGGATGGACGACGTCCGCCAGGCAGACCCCCGAAACGATGGAGAGATAGCTGGGGCTCAGCATCACAGGACAATCCTGCAGTAACAGACTCTTGAGAGTCTACAAAAAGTTTAAGAAGAAGAAGAAGAAGATATTTAGATAAAATGATGTTTTAAAATGGTAACTCTCGATAATTCACCTAACAATGATTTCATTTTACAAATACACGTAGTTAATATTAACCAAAAAAAATTGTGGTACGTGATAAATGGGAGAACAAACAGTCTTTGTGATAGAAAAGTATGCGTGAAAAGATATACTGACGCAATAGAAGCGAAATATGTGTGCCAAGATATACTGAAATGAAGATCTGTTCTTTCTAACTACCCCAGTGTTATGTTGGTATGATGATGATTTAGCAGTAATAAAAAATATGGAAAATATCAGTTTATTGAATTTACAAAGTATCACGATAAAAGTATCCTTTCGATTTCTTAGATCAAAGAAAACTCGTTAAGGGCATGACAATTCTTTTCATACAATTTTTATTACAACATTTATCAAAAAAAAAATCCAACAATGAATCGAAAAATTCAATTTACTTTTCAACAAGAGGAATGATGCATTGTGGAAGGAATTGAAAAGGAGTCATTTTTCCTGACAAAACATACAAGAATTGAGAGAAATACCAAAGGTTGTATTATTGTAGCAGTATTCCCTCTACGATAGTCTGGTTATTCAAACGAAAATAAAAAGTTGTGACGCAAAAGATGAAGTTGTGTAACGGGTAAAGATTGTAAAGAACATTCCAATGGAAAAATGAGAAAAGTGAACGATACTTTCGATTCGATGGTGTGTGCTTGTTAAATAACACGTCGAAGGTTGTATTTCCAATTTTTATTTCATTATAACAAAAAAAAAATCAAACTTATAAATCTACTTTGAAAAAAGAAGATCGAATAATATTTAAAAGTTTATAGAAGTGAAAAGTCTTGATAAAAGGGAGCAAATCTATTCTAAAAAAAGATGAGTGAATAGTTTGAAAATTAAAAGTCTTTAGTCTTAGATGACTTATATTCTGAAAGATAGAATAGTTAATAGTCTACATAAGTAAGGTATAAAAATAAAAATTGTAGATAAGAGCGATCTAATCTATTCTGAAAAATAGAAGACAGACTCGTCTTGGTAAGACATCTTTGTTCAAAATCGAGGATTTCGTGTTTGATTCCTGTTTTCTAAAAAAATCAGCCTAGTTTTCCCTTTAGGCCTCTATAACATTGTAGCGACCGTGCGTGCGGTCACTGAACCCACTGAGGCGACCCTTGCCCGCGCGGTCATTAAACTCACTAGTAGCGAAGAACGAGACACCGATATATCTCTTGCCTCTCCTGCAGACCGTAATATGAAATGTATATAAAACGTGCAACAATAAACATGTGTCCAGCGGAAGCGAGACAGCGACACGTTCTGCGCCGTTCTATACATTATAAATACAGACGCTTACAATAAACTTTCTCTTTGCTTATTCCGATCTCGACGACTTTTATTCAAACAACCATCATCCTTCTATTCGGAACACAAGTCCCTAAAACATCTTGTTGATTGAAAGATATTGCATTTTGACCACAAATCCACCAGAATGTAATATACAAGAAATTATAACAAGAATAAAAGATGTCGCAAAAGAAATGCATGTATACTAGGACTGAAAGAAGAGATTTGATCTCTCTGCCTACACTAGTAGATACGAGTATATGGTGTGATCATGAGAAAATTCGTTAATATTCAATAGAAAAACCTTTTTTATCCACTTTGTACGGATTTATACTGTTACACAAAGGGAGATTTTATTTAAGTATCCCTGATGTGAAACCCACATAAGTACAAATTTAATGTATTCGGGTACATGGGTATGGGTTTTTAATTATTTATTTTACATTTGATATATATTTAAATCACTAACATCAAATATGAAGAAAAAATGTAAATTATCAAAAAGTGTCAATATAATATGAACAATGACACTCATGATTATCTGTGAAGGGATTCAGTTATGATTTTAATGAATATTCGAAAGTTTAACCCTCAATTTATCCATTCAGATATGGAGACTATTGACATTGGAAAATTAATTCAACAAGATCATTCCGTGAGCGAATGGTGATGCTCTTAATACGGTATCGAAAAGAAACTTACTTACTCTGAATGTTAAAATGTTAAATTCAAAGGATAAAATAAAAATCGTTATTTACATAAACTACGCAGTCTGATCTACCTTAATATAAGTGAAAATATAGCTTTGATTTTACAGGACGTGCTTTTTAAACTACGTGTGGCATGAATCACACATTTTTAACAAGTATTATGAAAACGTGAGAGAGGTAGACAGAAAAATATAATTTTTATTTTATTTATTATTACACATGACAAGAAATATACATAATTTGCGAAAAAAACAACAGGTAATTTAATTTGAACATACATTATTCTAATGGGTCTGGGTTTATTGCCTTTCATTTGTCGTATACCCAGTAAACTAGGCTTTTGCCTGTACCGCACTGAGGATATTTAGCATAAAAAAATAAATCGATACTTCTTTCCGATTTTTGATTAAACAAAAACCGAACCCCGTTGCACGTTCTCATCAACCTGACAAACAGTGACACTCAATTACAACTGGAAACATCATGCGGAATCAAATTCTTTACACATCATCACTCTAGAAATACCAAAAATGTTCATCTCATAATATACCGCACACAATCATAAGAATAAAAATAAAAACAAAAATATACAGAAACACAAATACAAAACAACAAGAAGAAACCCACACTCAAGAGCCCACACAAATTATTTCCACACGTCATTCATCCTGAAAGCTTAAGTACTCAAAATCCTGTAACAATAACAACCACGCTCCGATGGACTGTCTAAATGGTTTTCCTCCCTTTATTTTTATTGAATTCGGCACGCCATTGTATGTCATGGGAGCTAAATAAACATATTGCCTTTGGGCAGAAGAAGTTTTAACTCTAGGGATGGTGAACATTTCATTAGTTGCCATGTGTCTCTGCTGAGTCTGCATCTTCTCTTCGTCTCGATGGTAAGGCAAAGTATATAATTTTAAGAATATTTTTCATTCCGTATATTTCGAATCATACGGAATATGCATCCTAGTTTTCTGATTGTTGTGCTCAAAGTGTTAATATGGACCTCCCAACGAAGGAACTGTCACACAACTACAGTCAGCCATGGGTGAACAAGTGTGCAGTATTATGTATTTATTTGTAGGTGCTTGAGTTCTTATAGATATGCTAAAGGTGAAGTTTTTAGTTTTTTTGGAAATTTTATCAATAAATTTGAGTCCATCTATTCTTTAACTACACGTAATTCTTCGTTAGCCTTTGAAAATACATCATCCCATGTTCGGCCCTCGAACAGAAGAACCGTGTCATCCACAAAAGTAATAATCTTACCCCTGATATAAATATTACACAACTGATTGACATATATCAAGAACAATATAGGTCCCAGAACACTACCTTGGGGTACTCCGAATCTCACAAAAAGAGACTCACCAAATACACTATCACCCAATTTGACTCTCTGAGTTCTATCAGATAAGTATGAAGAGAACCAACTAGAAGAGCGATTGATACAAGGATTTTTTTTTTAAAAAGGTACCGTAAGAGGTAGGATACATTGATGAAGCTGTATTTGAAAAGTATGTTGTGGTAGGAAAATGTTACATTCTGTCTCTTATTTTTACCCCGATATAAACATGGCATGGTAGTATGTATGTATTATACAACTGACTTCGATTTTAATAAATTGTACTTGTTGCTTAATAATCATACCTTAAGTTATTCTTTTCCATTCCGGAGGTTGTGCATTCGATTCCCATCAGTGTTTGTTTAAAAAAAAGGATACTAGTCTTGTTTGGCCACTATGCTTCTTTATAAGGTGTCTAGTTGATAGGCCTTTATAAAATATTTCTAGTCTATAAAGCATTTCTAGTATATAAGTGTTTGAACACTTTTTATTTCTATTCTGGTATTCACTTTCGGCCTCTATAACAATCTTTTTGGACAATAAATCGTTAACAGTGAAAGTGTTCAATACAATAAAATACACAATTTAAAAAAAAATTATTAATCATATTATACCTTAAATGTTTTTTCTTTGATATATTATACAATGAGAAGTTAGAAAGTAATGCAAAAAAAATATAAAGTAAAATTGAATTCCTGAACTTTCAATCAAAATATAGTATTTTTAATATAAATAATTTATCAAATGAATTTCCCTGTATTCTATACATTCCATGGATTAAACCAAACAATATTCGATTTAAATCCCACAATTTTAGTAATTTAAAAAAAAATCGAAGTTAAAAAGATCTTTTCTCATAGATGTCTTCAACGAATGAAAAATACCCATTTATCGAAGTAACTTAACAAAATTAACATTTTGAATTCAATTTTACGTAGCTTTAGATTATTTCAACATCATGAAACTTGACATAATTTTGGAAAGAAAACAATAAAAATAAACCTTGAATAGTTGTAAAATAAAAATGTTTTTATACACTCAGTACACAAATATCTATTATTTTTGTTGATTATGGAATTTCTAAAAGAATTTTATTAAAACTTAATAATTACCAATATGAATTATTGATTCTAGAATATTTTCCAAAACATATTTTGATTGATGGTAACTCTTTTAAACGTGACGGGGGTTTTAAAACAAAATATTATTTTAAAAGCTCCAAAAAATTAAGTTAAGTTTAAGTCAATTTAAAACATAATATTAACTGTCTTTATTTTAGATAAGGGTTGTTTTTTGGATCTAAGATAATGATAGCGATTTATTTTCCATTAAGGTTATTTTTTGGATCTAAGATAATGGTAGGGATTTATTTTCGATTAAGATTGTTTTTTGGATCTAAGACAACGATAGCCATTTGATTTCCATTAAGGTTGTTTTTTGGATCTAAGACAATGGTAGGGATTTATTTTCGATTAAGGTTGTTTTTTGGATCTAAGACAAAGGTAGCGATTTATTTTCGGTTAAGATTGTTTTTTGGATCTAAGACAATGATAGCGATTTATTTTCGATTAAGGTTGTTTTTTGGATCTATATAGCGATTTATTTTCCATTAAGAGTTGTTTTTTGGATCTAAGACAATAATAGCGGTTTGATTTCCATTTAGGTTGTTTTTTGGATCTAAGACAATGGTAGGGATTTATTTTCGATTAAGGTTGTTTTTTGGATCTAAGACAACGGTAGCGATTTATTTTCGATTAAGATTGTTTTTTGGATCTAAGACAATGATAGCGATTTATTTTCCATTAAGGTTGTTTTTTGGATCTATGACAATGATAGCGATTTATATATCCATTAAGAGTTGTTTTTTGGATCTAAGACAATAATAGCGGTTTATTTTCGATTAAGGTTGTTTTTTGGATCTAAGATAATGATAGCGATTTATTTTCCATTAAGGTTGTTTTTTGGATCTAAGACAACGGTAGCGATTTATTTTCGATTAAGATTGTTTTTTGGATCTAAGACAATGATAGCGATTTATTTTCGATTAAGGTTGTTTTTTGGATCTATGACAATGATAGCGATTTATTTTCCATTAAGAGTTGTTTTTTGGATCTAAGACAATAATAGCGGTTTATTTTCCATTAAGGTTGTTTTTTGGATCTAAGACAATGATAGCGATTTATTTTCTATTATGGTTGTTATTTAGATCTAAGACAATGATAGCGAGTAGTGTTTTCAGTAAAATTCAGTTTCTTTTTACAAGCAGAGACCTGAGTTTAAAATTGGAAATGCTTTGCTGCTATATGATATTTTTTCAACTCTCTTCTACAGGAAGGAGGCATGGATACTGGAATAGGAAACATCACGTAGGATCGAGACTTTTCAGAAGTGGATCTACAGACATATCCTTAAGCTTCCCTGGATAGATCATATTATAAATGTGGAAGTGCTTGCTTAGATGTATAAATACCAAGAACTGCATAAAACTGCAAAGGTTCATTAGCCACAGTATCTCGGTCAAATAATGATGACACATTATAGCAGAACTATTCATCCAAATAATAGGAAAAAATAGCAAACGAGGAAGATAAAAAAGCCACATCTCTTAGCTTAAGAGCTTATGGGAGTGGTTTGGTTGTACGTCTACTGAATTGTTCCAGGCTGCAGGAAGCAAGATTCGGATTGTTATGATGGTGTCCAGCCTCAAACATGAAACGTGCGTCGAGAATAAAATGTTTTTTTTTGGTAATGTCTATCTAAGCCTTCAAAATGCCTTATCTTTCATGACTCGTCCGATCAAGACAAACTTCCAAATCAAGGGGATGCTGTCTAATTCGATAAATATTTTTCATCTTATGTCATACGTCTCTATTACGAAAATATCATACATTTACTAACATTTTAGATATGTGTCAATCCGACGATTGATTCCTATGAAACTGTGAATTAATGAGGTCAATTAATTGTAGTTGATCAGATGATAATTCTTGATGGAGTTCTATTTAATCAACTTTGAAAAAATTAACCCAATAATATTAGTTCTGTTTTACTGATATTTTGCCTATTTAGTGGTTTTACTCTATTTTAGCAGATCAGTCCTTGATCGGATAGAGATGATGATGATTTGTTGATAAATAATAAAACACGTTAGATCGCAATGCGGAAAGAGAGTGGAATTTTATTCGTAACGTAGGTATTTATATCTTTTTAGAATGTGCGCAAGAATGAGCTCGCGATATGCCTGCCTTTCGTTTCTGTAAATGCAAAAACGATTAATTGTTGTATGTAGGTAACAATCTATTTACGGAACCCGCGAGACAGCGTGGTGCGTTCTCTCTCTAGTATGGAGTGCGGTCCGCTCGGCTACGGGATGACTGGCCGGCGGGTGACCTTCGGACTTGTTTACTTAGATTTATCGAGGAATCCGAAGGTCATTTCATCGGTCATTGACCGTATGTATGAACGCCGAGTGGGCGACTGCCACACTATCAAGAGCATCCTCAGAATATATCTGTCACCATTCTGAAGATGTCCTTGGTAGAGTGAAATCGGTAATTGGTCAAAAAGTGAATGAAACAGAATTATACAGTTTTGTTTTACTAAAAAAAATTATAATGAGGTAAAAATTGAACAAAATATAATAATAAACGTAATGTTGTCAACAAATTGGTTACTGCATTATTGCAAGTCATCAACACCAACAGCAAATTATTGTGAATCCGGTTTGTTAGTGAGTTCTTGATAAGACAACTTTAAACCATCTTTTTTTCAGCTCTCTTTTGTGACATGCAATTAACTTAACCGGTCTCTAGACTTTCGATTTTCAATCTATCTACTTGCTTAAATCCATTAAAATGTATTTTATTATCATAAGGTACGTCTTTACATGGTCCATTTATCTGGCAATTCTACCTTTTAGGTCTCTCTACTGGACACTGTGGTTCCATCCATTTTATCTTTCATTGTTCAACATTCTAAACGAATTGATAGATATAAAAAGACGTGCTTAACAATGTTGACAAATGAAATAGATTTAAACGCCTTTTTAATGGTTTTCCTTTCTTCCTCATCTCGTTTTGGGTAGTTTGAAAGAGCCATAAAATGGTAAAATAGCTCTCATTAATACCAAATACATTTAGTAGAAAAAGTGTTAATTTTATTTTCCCTATTCAATTCAAAATACCCGTTCCCACCATCCAGTAAAATAAAAAATTAAGAAACTCAAATGTCACATACATTTTATATTATCACTTCACAATTATTCGTCGAGTTGTTTTAATATGAGAATATTCAACAGTAAATTACTTTGTTATTTTACTAATTAAATAAGTCCTTGCTACTAATAACATTAGTCATCGCTAAACGTATTTCTAACTCTATCCCGAGGCTCTCATTAGGCGAAATAATCCCGGTTTGTTATAACGGCAGTACTTAGGTCAGACTGATGTTATCTCGTGAGGAGGAAACATTTCGCATTGTTTGGTCATTTATAACTTTTTATTTTAGCTTTTGGTTTTGTGTAACTCATTTTTTTTCTAAGTTCATTGTTTAGAGATACAAATAATCATAAGCAATAACAATATAATAATAAGTAACCAAATTATGCAAAGACATTTTACCCCTCTTCAACATTTTTCTTTTGGATTAATTAATATATCACATACACTTCCAATGTAATATGACACGTCCAACCTAAGCACTACTCTCTTTACAAACCTGGATCATTCCACTTGAAAGAAGTCTTGGCATATAAGGTAGATATACTTTTATTTGAGAGTTATGACATTAGTGGAATAATAAAGTTATGTATTTAAAAAGTCCAATATGAATTTTCACAAAGTTTAAGCCGAAACGTTTGATAAATATTTTAATATGTAACAAAATATAAAAAGGTTCAAGGAGAAAATAAGTTAAATGCACGAACGTTATTTGGTTGATAGAAAAATAGTAATAAATACTACCTACATAAACGTATAAACGGTGTAATATAATATAAACGTATAAAGTTCGTTCTTTTAATAATATAAACGGTATATTAAAAACGTACGAAATTCATTATTTTCTTAATTTAACCGTAAAGGAGCAGAAAGTTTACCTTTGAACGCAGCAAGAGCTTTCAGCCAACATAATAATGATGAGGTTCTTGAAGAAATTAGATCACGTATTGAGAATGCCATCTGGTAGCTGGACTAAAGCTGCGCTGTTTTATTGTCCTCGAGGGACTCAACGAATTAAACGCATATCCTTCACAATACACCAGTGTTACCATGGGCATATTCGCAGTTTTACCTGATATGAAAGCACGTTTTGTACCGATCTGGATGGAGGCGTTTTATGGTACCCTGTGTTCCTGTGAGAACGTATACGAGTACATCGACGATGATAAAAGCGAAAGAAAAAAATAAAATTACTTAAAAAAGAAAAGCTCTGATGCCTGAATTCAAAGTCAACGTTTTTTGGTTAATTTTCATTTTTTCAAGTAATATTTTAATTGAATCAATCTTTGTCTATTATTAAGTAAGAAATTTATGAGTGGTATGTACAGCTGTAGAAAGATATTGAAAATAAGCTATTTTTCAAAACCTTATAAAAAATTATGATTATTTTATAAATGAGTGATTGGAACATATACAACATTCCGCCTAAAGTCAAATGTATTAATTTTATATATCTAAAAGTATTACTATTGTATTATATGTTGGAAGATCTGCGAAGGTTTCTTTGTAGTTCGTCTTCTCTTCGCAAGTTTTCTGCGGTTTTCTTACCAAATAGTTTTTTTCTAAATACGTCCAGATGCGGACAAGTTACTTATCTAAAGCCTTAGCCACCACATTTCTATGCTAACACTAAATTTGTTTTTTTTTTGTAAATTTTTAACCATCGATAAAAGTGTATTCAAATAACAAGTACAGAGCCTGATTTGTTACTTGTTATTTGAATCCAACTTGTTATTTGAATAGCACCGTTTAGAAAACCAGTCTTTTTTCTTAATGGTGCTATGTAAATTGTCTTTTTATTATTATTGTTCTAACTCTAGCACTAATAAATACAAAATTAAAAAAAAATATGGAAGAAATTTGTATATAAAGTTAAATATCGTACAGTACCAGGCGGTAAGTAATACACATCGGGGTGAACAAAGAGACTGTCGGCCATACTCGGTTAACTTCGGCTTTGTAGAGCGTCGTCTCTGGCCCTCGAACACTTGACAACGACTGACAAATCGCGACGGAACACGTGTATAAATGACAGAGACGATGCTCTACAAAGCCGAAGTTAGCCGATTATGGCCGACAGTTTCTATCTTAAACCCGATGTATATTACTTATTGCCGGGTACTCTACGTATTTTACGAAGCTTTCTTAAATAATGGAATCACGCGATTGCGTTAAAATTTGGAGCAAATGAGTTCAGATTTTGAAAATAATTCACAATTTTCAAGGTAAAAATTAGTTCTCAGTATTTAGGTCGGACTTTGAATTTAGGCCTAAGCATTGTCTTTTTTTTTTAACCTGGCTAGTTTATTGCCATACGGCAATCTCTTCCAACCAACCAGAAATATATTTTTATAGGCCCTAAGTGTTAACCAGACTGGAATCCTATTTTAAAAAATCTGGGTTCCAGCGGGGATCGAACCCGCAACCTCCGGATTGGCAGACAAGTGTCTTACCACCAGGCCACGGAGGTCGTCACCTATCTTCATCGTGCTCCAAAACCAAAATTCTATCAGACATCCCATTTCGACATATTCATTATAATTAAACATATATGACATGTAAAGCTTTGTTTGGTATTAAATTATCAATTCAAAAGTGTAATCCTTTGAACTTATAATTGGAAGATCATAAACTGCGTTTGATAATTCGGGTGACAGATTTTTAAAAACTGTGTAACCGGAATTTACAAATTACGAAAAACAAGTCAATACACTAGACCAGGGGTCTCCAAACTACGGGCCGCGAGCACCATCAACCCGCGGTAGCGGGCTGGATATGTCCGGTATCCGGCCCTTGATAGTTAATTTTGATTACATTGTAAAATTTACAATGTAAGTAAATCATACAAAATAATAATCAGATGTTTTTATTTAACGACTATAGTCACAAAACACACTAGTCGCACGATATTTCGCGTTTCGCGCATCGGCTATCTCTGCCGCAATGAAATGTCCTTGTCCCTTGCCCGTAAGTACCAACCGAAATTGCGACCGGAGCGGAGTCCACTCGCGCACCCTGCGCCATAGATATCTCACTCGCCAGCTAGTCCCAATACGAGAATTTGCGCATAATTCAAAACTACAGTATGTTGGTATGATTAGCTAGCTAGGTCTTGGCCCTTGGGACTTAGTGGAGGAGTCAGTGTGGCCCTTAGGCTAAAAAGTTTGGAGACCCCTGCAATAGACAAACGGGAGAGAAAATGCTGACTTTAAGGCGTGAGCCCATATCTAAATTATTTCGACATAATCATAACGCATCTGATAGGTAGGAAGAGATTGCTGTCTGACAATAATCCCGCCAGATTGTATTTACAATGAAGTGTTAAATAAATTATAAATAAATGCAGGATGATAACTCAAATGGGATAATTTAAGAAAATGGAGAAACTATTTTTAATATCACTACGTTTGTTAGCAGCCAAAATAATAACATTTTTATTGTTTTATATTGTATAACACTTTATTTGTATACAAGACAACAATACAAGATCATTGCCACTTGAAAATTAAAAAAAAACTTTATAAAATGAAAACATACGAAAACGGTAAAAATATAAAATTAATATAAAAAAAATGTTTTAATCACTTTCGGTTCCTGAAAACCAAAATAACGAAAAGTTCCAAGTAATTTATACTAAAAATGGTTTATTTCTTTAACCTAATGCCAAAAAGTATTCAAAAAGGTGAGAGAAACAATACTTTTCGTTGTACGAGTATATGCATTTTATAAGTTAAGTATAGATTTAAGTTTGACTAATTGATTTAGTATTTATATTAAAGAACTCCAATTCATTACAGAATAATTGGACAAACAGTTTGACAGTGTTTTTGTAAAGCGAAACAGATCTGCCACTTTATTTTAATTGTTCTGCATGAAGTGTCAAATTATTATTTAATGATTTAAGTATTGTTAAGCTAAAAATTTAAATGTAAGTTATCGAATGTAAAATGAACGGGGGTTAATTAATTTGGCTAAAATTTGTTGGAAATCATTTTTAACACTTAATAAATAAACAAACAAATAAAACACTTAAGTAAGATTAGTTGACTTGATTAGATCAAATTATTATTTGATTTATTTTTTGCCAAAACGTTGGCTGCTCGCCAAGTTGGCTGTAATAACTCAAAACGCATTTCAACTTCTCTAAAGGAAACTCAGCATCCTAACATGTAGTTGGATTATTAAAAATCCATTTGGCGTAGGGAACTGTTTTATGTCTCCGCTGAAATTTCATTATTACGTTGGTTTGAATAGCTGAAAATTACTTAGTGTAATCGAAAAAAAGAGAAAATTTCACAATACTTGGAGCTTTCGTGAGTTAACGTCACTAGACCGTTTACAGGAGTACATAATTTTATTACTTTTTTTTCTTTCCCAAATTCCTAGTAAGTAAGGTTCTTGCGTGTAAGATTATAATTGCTTTGTCAACTGAACCTGTATAAGAAATGATTTCATGGCCTAGGAGCCCAAAATATATACATAACTTAAAATCTGCGTTTGATTTAAAACTAAATTATCATTTTTAATTATTTATTCTATAAAGAAGATGATTTGTGCCAATAATAATTGAAAAGAAAGAAGGCAGCATGAATATATTTATGATAAGAACTACTGTAGTTCTAAATATTTAAAGAGTTTAGGACCATAAATTCAGATATGTGACTTCAATTTAATTGAGTGCGAGAAGGTGGGACATGTTGAACGGACGGAGGACATTTACAATTGAGTAAAGGTTGTATGCGGTGCGCAGAGGACACTCATGGTCGAAGGTATTTTCACCTATTCCATACCTGCATGTAGGGCTTTCTTTAATATGGATTCCATTTAATTGGCTTCCTATCAGATAGTGACTGATTCTTTATTGAATAAAATACGCGCAGAAAAATTCAAATTCACTATAAATATCACAATATAAAAATATGCGTGACTTTCGTTATCTAGTGGTAAGATGCCTGTCCCTCAACCTGGGGTTGTTAGTTCGATTACATTGTCAGCATTTTTTTTATTAGGTGCACAAATAAGTTTCCGCCGTTTTTTATAAAAAAATGGGCATTTATTGTGAAAGAACGGAACCTCATGTTTTATTCGAAGTAGTACCCATCGCTTGCCACTACTTTCCCCCATCTTTCTGTCAGCATACGAATACCGCGTCAGTCATCATCATCATCTTTTGAGGCTATCCACGAATCGACTCAATTTTTGGTATCTTCATATGATGTGAAGTGCTGCTCAGACAGGCCATGCGTCATCGATCAAAACAAGTGGTAATCAGAAGGAGCAATGTCTGGTGAATACAGCGGGTGGGGTAAAACTTCTCAATTGAGTGTTTCCAAATAGGTTTTGACCGGTGCCGCAACATGTGGACTAGCATTATTATGCAGGAGAATAATTTTGTCGTGTCTGGCGTAGTAGTGGGCGCGCTTTTCCTCGAGTGCTCGACTCAATCTCATCAATTATGTTCGGTAGACAGCCCCAGCAATGGTTTCATTCGGTTTGAGCAACTCATAATACACGACACCAAGCTGATCCCACCAAATACACAACAAGAGTTTTTTTCCATGAATATTTGGCTTAGCCGTAGATGTTGAAGCATGACCAGGGGATCCCCATGATTTCTTCCTTTTTGGATTATCATAATGGATGCATTTTTCATCACCAGTGACTATATGGTGCAGAAAACCCTTTCGTTTATGCCTGGCAAGCAGCATTTCACATGTGGAAAATTGGCATTCAAAGTTTCTCGGTGTCAGTTCATATGAATCCCAATTTCTTTGTTTTTGAATCATTCCCAATGATTTCAACCCATGTGAAATTGCTTGTTGAGTCACTCCTAATGTAAGTGCAAGTTTTTCTTGCGTTTGGCACGAATCTTGATCCAATAATACTTCCAATTCCGCGTCTTCGTACACTTTCGGCCTTCCGCTACGTTCTTTGTCTTCGATGTCAAATTCACCGTTCTTAAACTTTTGAAACCACTCACGACAACTTCTCTCACTTAAGGCAGCCTCACCATATGCTTCTACAAGCAATCGATGCGCCTCAGCTGCAGATTTCTTCAAATTGAAGAAGTAAATCAAAAGTTCCCGCAAATGACGCTTATTCGGCTCAAAACTTGACATTTTCGAACACAAAAAAATATGTTATACTGATAAAAATTCACTAATATTTCAAGGTCATGTTGTTGACAGATGTCCAACCTTACGATAATGACATTTTACATCTGACAATTTTAACCATAACTTACTGGTGGCGCCAACTTTTGTCAAACGGCGGTGACTTATTTGTACACCCAATAAGATTTCAAGTCTTGTGTCCACTAAATGTTTATTTTAAATATCTTTAGGATTTGTTGGAAGTGAATGTCAAATCCTTAATGGCAATAAACCTGCCCGTATAAAATATGCGTGGTTTAAATTAATAAGTACAGATGGGTACATAAAAATAAACCAAAAATCCTTAACAAATGGAATTATGAAGGAATTCTCGTGAAAAGGTCCTTCTGACACAAACCGTGTGAAATATTTCTCGTTTTATGGTACCTTGTAGTTATTACACTATTTCTCTTGAACAAATTGCATCATTCTATTGGAAACATTTCATGGTAGCTTCGACGTCTTTTGGTCATGATCAAAGAAAGTGCATTGAAATTTTCTTGAAGATACGAATAAAACCGTCTGCAATAGGCTGTATTTCTTGAAGATACGACATAAAACCGTCTGCATTAGGTTGTATTTCTATCAAAATATACTTATAAGATAGTTTTGTTTTCCATTTTGTACTTCTGTTGGTGTCTTACTAGACATTTAAGTTAGCAACTTTGAAGAAGTGAACATATTCATAATGAAACTACTGGAACGCATTTATGAGACGTCTCACAGTAATGCACTGAACTTCCGTGCGGAAGGTCGTCGGTTCGAACCCAGCGTTGTGCTACTCCTCTCGAATAAAACAGGCATTTTTTCTACCTAGTATTTGGGAATATAATGATACCTATGATTTCTTTCATATAAATTCATTCAAAATTTAGAAAAAAATATACCGTTATGCTCCAATCATCTCACTTCGGTGTGCCATCGGATTCAGTACAGCGGTGTGGCCGGTGAGTTTGCTGGTGTGTAACGACTCATTCACTTTAAAAAAGAACTTCGCGGTGCAGCTTCGCTTTCCAATTGAATTGGCGTTGGAATGGCGAGGGGATCCTTGACTACGAGGCCCAGCAATGATGATGATTTGAACACAGTAATTAAGATGAATTTAAGAAGCGCGAGTTCTTGGTATAATTTCAAAATGTTACTAATAATAATTATTATTGATAATATTTTAATTTATTCAAGAACATGAAATAGTAATTATATCTTTAAACTAGTTTTATTAAGCGTGCTTCAAAAATTTATTGAAAACATTGCATATCTCTTTAAGTTCCTGAATGATTGCATATCTCTTTTAGTTCCTAAACATTGCATATCTCTTTAAGTTAAAAAAACATTGCATATCTCTTCAAGTTCCTAAATGATTGCATATCTCTTTTAGTTCCTAAACATTGCATATCTCTTTAAGTTAAAAAAAACATTGCATATCTCTTTAAGTTCCTAAATGATTGCATATCTCTTTAAGTTCCTAAACATTGCATATCTCTTTAAATTCCTAAACATTGCATATCTCTTTAAGTTCCTAAACCTTGCATATCTCTTTAAGTTAAAAAAACATTGCATATCTTTTTAAGTTCCTAAATGATTGCATATCTCTATAAGTTCCTAAACATTGCATATCTCTTTAAGTTCCTAAACATTGCATATCTCTTTAAGTTCCTAAACATTGCATATCTCTTTAAATTCCTAAACATTGCATATCTCTTTAAGTTCCTAAACCTTGCATATCTCTTTAAGTTAAAAAAACATTGCATATCTTTTTAAGTTCCTAAATGATTGCATATCTCTATAAGTTCCTAAACATTGCATATCTTTTTAAGTTCCTAAACATTGCATATCTCTTTAAATTCCTAAACATTGCATATCTCTTTAAGTTCCTAAACATTGCATATCTCTTTAAGTTAATAAACATTGCATATCTCTTTATTTTCAGATTTTCCACCATCCTCCATTATTCAATCTCTCTTTTATTATCTTAATAATTGAAAACTGTATTCATTTATTGACTGAATTTTTTATATTATTTTAGAATTGCTTAGTTTTTTAAATTCCTATCCCTAATGTAAATCCTTTTTTTTTTGGCTTAAAACCTACTTGTAACTCGTTAACTGTAATACTTGTAATATTGTATGGTTGTTTGGAAAAGATTGCCACTTATAAATATTGTAAATCCAACATGT
The DNA here is from genome assembly GCA_949825065.1 of Odontocerum albicorne. Taxonomy (NCBI): domain Eukaryota; kingdom Metazoa; phylum Arthropoda; class Insecta; order Trichoptera; family Odontoceridae; genus Odontocerum; species Odontocerum albicorne. The sequence continues at coordinate 35,664,905 of OX463854.1, read as the reverse complement.
TGTGCACTGTACAATAAAGTATTAAAAACAATAATTTAACATAAACACTGATGCATTTCGCTCTATGAGCATTAGTTCGAATCTACCATATACGGTGTTATATGGGAGAAAATAAATCTCCGTCGCGTATTTTTAAATAAAAGTATTCCCCGATTTTAAAGCTTCTATTCCATTCTCAACAAAATTGAAGATAACGGTTACATTCATTCAGTATGATATCTAAATATAAAATTTTTGCTATTTTAAATTGTTCGTTAAATGGAAATAAAAAAATTAATTTTGGAATCGTTCGAATACAGCTTTTAGAAAAGAGAGCTTTCAATGCTCTGCAGCGGAATAAAATACCATTTTCATGTCTCTGTGAAGCTGCCATGGACTAAGGCTAAAAGCTTCTAATTTAGAACTGGTCGAGGCCTCTCTGCGAAATTGTAAGCTGATATTCTTGGTGGAAAACTACCCATTAATTTAGATTTTTAAACATGAACGAGAATTTTTATTATTAGGTACTAGTGATATATACACATTGAAAGAAAACATTTTTATATTTTTTTACCAACGACAAATTAATAACTGGGTATCATTTAGTTTTAAAATAAAGTAAACATTACACACATACACTACCTTACATCTAAATCTGAACGTGTCACTATAAAAAAAACGGAAGATATTCAAAGGATTCTTTGTAGTTTGTCTTCTGTTAGTAAGTTTTCTGCGGTTTTCTTACCGAATATATTTTTATAACTATATGCAGATGCTTGGAAGTACTCAATCTAACGGCTGCTATAGTGCGTGTCAGAAAACCTTGTCCTTTTTAACACATTGATAAGTTTAGTGCGTAATATACAAAATGTGTCAGTGTATTAGTAAGTATATATGCCGTGATTAGTTGATGCGTTCCGTTTGACGTTTAAAGCTTGCGCGCGCAGTGTTTATTTGACGAAAAATATGGTGACCATAATGTCTGAAGTTATGAAGCTAGGAAAAGGAAGAGCATTGTGCGGACAAATTTAGGAGTAGTTAAACATTTTACAATATTTATGTGGGCTCTAGAAACACTGATTTGACGTTGAATTCTGTCGAAAGGTTAGTCAAAGTGAAGGTTTTTTTTATTTCAAGCGACGAGTGGAGTAATGTTTGCCAGCATGTACAGGAAACTGAATTCAAATACTGGGAAAATGAAGTAGCTGTGGACAGTATTAATGATCTCAATCAATTTGTAATACATATCAATTCAAGCGACGATAAATTGGTCTAAGTATTTATTAGTGTTAATTGTGTTTTCTTTGCATATTGAATGCATAATTAAATTTTACATTGACCATTGATTTTATTATAGTCATTAGGTACATACCTAAATCTTACATTATATTATTATTATTATGGTAAGTATTTTATTGGAATAGAAAATATCAGATAGACAATATTTAAAAATATATAATAATATATTACAAAATAAATTAAAATATGGTCATCCTAGACCAGCAGTGCAAACTATCGTGAAACCTACTCTACTACCATCTTCCTATATGTATTTACACTCAACATATGTATATTTATTTTATGATATTTTTAATCTGTCAATAATAGTGAGTTTGAATCTCGGGTGAGAACATCCTTGAGGAGAGTCTGTATATTAAATGGCGCAATATAAAACTAGTTTTTATTATTATTAAAATATATTTGTTTTAGAATTTATAAAGGTAACAAGTAACCGCCATTAAATATATTAAGAAAAAATGGTGTATGGTAGTATGTTTTTTTTATTATACTTTCGTTATATAAAAAAACAACTTGACGGGTTTATTATACTTGGCTAATCTATTTTATTTCAACCAATCAATAAAATATTTTAGATGCCATAAGTGAAAACCAGTTTGGAACTCTTTTTTTTATAAAATTGAATATCTACTGGAATCCAACCTGCAATCGACAAGTTGGAAGACAGGTAAGTTTTACCAAATAGTAATTTAAACCATTATGTTAAAAATTAATGACAAATCTACGTACGATTCGCTAAAAATTGGTACAGATACTAAGATTTCAACGATATACGAAAAATAATGACGCAATACATTTAATGAAGTTATGAATAAGAAACCTTCTGACTATTTTTTAAGCCTTCGATTAACAGCCAAATATCAAATTTATCTTTATAATAAGGTATTATTCTAGCTGCAAACTTTGTCTGTTTCCTTTATTTCTTCTTCAGTTCAATCAGTCTCCCTGGGAACGACAATCTGCTCTCACATATTTAAACAACCTTAATTTTGGTCTACTGACTATTCTACCCTTTTGGCACTATTGGATCTTTGAACGAAACTTTTCTTCTACAAATTTAATCAGGATAGTAAACAACAACGAATGTATTTGAAAAAAAACTTTCGTAAAATAAAGTCGGAAACCTTTGATGAAATATTTTGAATAAAACACAATAAAAGAAAATGTGAAGCATTTACGTTTTACGTGTGGTTAAGGTTTTCAATATTTATTTCACAATAATAAATAAATATAGGTTTATTGAAAGCAACATAGTATGTATTATACATATATAAATACAATCCGAAATCGCACACATATATCGAGATATATAGCAGAAAAATCATTTAAGAGATAAGCTATCAAAATATCTGGGCTCATCTTATAACGTCCCTTCAGTGAAGATACTTCTTCTTCTTACTAGTGTCATGTTAGGTCCTCTCAACGTTGAATACCACCTGAAAGTAAGCATTTTTGTCCTCGGCAGCCCGAAAAAGACCCCCAAAGCTCCTTATACCAGTCAAATCACGTGTATTGCGGAGCCAACAGCTCTTCGACCCTCTATTTTGCCTTGGATGATCAGGTGCAGTAATTTGTATTTTGCTCCTCTAAGTACATGACCCAAATAGGACACCTTTCGGATTTTAATATTAATCAGCAATTCTCTATCAAGTCTTTGAATAACCCTTGCGTTGCTGACCATATCTGTCCAGGGTATCCGTAGTATTCTCCGGTGCATCCACATTTCAGATGCTTCCAGTCAGCTCATACTACCAACTTTGAGGGTCCATGATTCCACTCCATGCAATAACAGTGAAGATACATCCTACTAATATAGAGTGAGCCCGACCACGAGGACATCATATGTTTTTCAGCACACACCTTTGTACATGTAGATTAAAAATATAAAATTAAAAAAAAACCCACAAACATATGACTGAGGAACGATGAAAAGCAAGTTTGGTTTCCACTTTGAATTGGACCGCTCCATTATTTCGGGTCGTTACTGTGAATTTACTTAAGGGGTTTGCCTTTTTTGCAAAGTATCAAGTTACGTGGTGCTCATCGTTCGTGTAAAGTTTTCCGCTCCTAAATTTTGCAACAGAGGTCATGCAGAGAGGTTTCCGAGAGTAACTCGATACATATTATGCACGACCGCAGACGTGCACATCACATAGTTTTAAGCCTTTTAAATGGTAATTGGACAAGATTAAGCTTTTAGAAGAGATTTAAGTGAGTTTGTCTCATTATTTATTTACACACACATTCGCCATCAAAGCCTATCTTTCACGAGATACGTTTCAAGTCCTATTACATAGAATACAATTAGATGTAAACATTTTTTTTTTCTTCTTCATTTTAAAAACTCATGGGTCATTATATTCAAAGACCAATAAAAGTTACCAAGCTTTAAAAACTGACGACAGGAGAAATCTGATTTCAACGAATACCAAAGTACACGTGACGAATTTTTCAGAATAACGAATATGTTTTATTGAATCGAACGAAAGTACATTAAAAATATGTTTATCGAACTCCATTTTAACAAAATAAAAATTTCAATGCAAACTTAAATAAAAGGTGGGGTAATGGACAACCAAGGAAAGTATGGTGAGATCAAGTGTATTGATGATATTTTGATAGAAGGATACGTAAGAAGTGAGATAAATCTTAGGAGTTGTATGAATATGGAAGAGGCAAATTGTGTCGTGATAGGTAAGCGTGACATTTTATCCTCTCTTCATACCTCAAGAGGGCAACGGTGTAATGGTATGTTTATATGTAGAATAATAAATCAGATTGTTTTTCCCCTAATTGCATTATCCCCTGCGAAAGGTTTTCTACCTTCTATTTTAAGGCTCTCCTCATTCGAGAAAAACCTCGGCATATGAGGTAGAAATAATGAAAGAAGTGAAATAACATAAATATACACTACACTTAAAACCGAATGTGTTTTATCACATATCAGAGATCTGCAAAGATTTCTTTGTAGTTCGTCTTCCCATGGCAAGTTTTATGCGGTTTTCCTACCAAATATATGTTTCTAAACATATGAAGATATGAGAAAATACCTTATCTCATGGTCGCAGCCACCACTTTTCTGTTATTATACTCAACTAACTTATATTTATATTATAATAGTTTTAATCTAACAGTAAAAGTGAGATCAAACCCCGAGAGAGAGAGTGACTTTGGGGAGAGCCCGCATTATTTCCGGCACTATATAACGTTTCCTTTTTTTATTATTATCAGAAAGTAATTTATTATTAAATATTTAAATACCATTCGTTAGTTGTATCATGTTACTTATTCTCTTATATAAAAATCAAATCTTAAAATTACCCCTCAATCCTTTACAAACGACAAATTTGAATTGACAAGTTTTCTTACATTGAAATAATTCGAATGTTTTGTTTTCATGTCATTTGTTAGCTTAATAATCAAATCTTTATATTTTTCTTTACGAATGGATTTTTCTTAAGTTTAAATAAAATCCTATTTGATGAAGCTTTATCCAACTGATTTTGTTCTCATTACGTGCGTCTCTTTTGAAACCCTTTGTTGATAGTCCAATCTCTTTAATACATATGATTAGAGATCGGATTGCCTTTTGTTAAAGCCGAGTTTCTCGTTACACGCTTTTTCAGATACTAATTGAATAAAAAATCTTGAAAAAGTACGTAAAAATATCATATTTCTTTCAGATGCTACAAATTTTTCAAGAACTTTATTCGTGGAATAAAAGGGTTTCATTTTACTTTGATACGTATTAATTTTTTTCTCGTCTGTATTACCCTAAGGACTGCTGACTATTTTTTTCTTATCTGTATTACCCTAAGAACTGCTGATTATTTTTTTCTTATCTGTATTACCCTAAGGATTGTTGACTATTTTTCTTATCTGTGTTATTCTAAGGACTACTTAATATTTTTCTCATCTCTATTACCCTAAGGACTACTGACCAGCTAACAAATCTTGCAAAGGTTTCTCACAATTATTCCTGAGAAATCTTGAGTATATCCATCGTAGATGCTGTGATGTTGTTTCAATAGTTATGAACAAGATAATGAAATATAAAACATCTCTCGGCACCCATACTTGCCATTTTGCAACAAGGACAAAGTGCTAGAATTTTCTATCGTAGCACATAACTTTCGCCTATTCTGTATCATACAAATCCTACGATTTCTCCGGCTTTTTATTATTTTTTTCTAAATGTCATTCACTAGATCTACGCATACTTAACTTGGTCGTCCTGTACTTTTAATTTCAATATTCTTTTCCACTTGCCTTATCCCATCTATTTGAGGTTGACTTGGGATTTTTATTCCATTATCACAAGTATTTTATATTAATTTTATTATTATTTCTTCTTCTACTTGTTCTACACACCAAAATAAACTGAATTATATTTTTCATTCTTCTTAATACATCAAACCTGAATTCACATTCATACCTAATCACTCCATTCCACATTTTAGTACAAATACACGATAAAAAATACTTCTTGCAAATAATAACTTCAAGTTGTGATTTCAATCATTTTTATTCCACGAAAGGAGTTGCAATGATTTTCAGCTTCTGAAAACTGAAATGATAAAAATTCAACATAACTTGTACTAATAAGGTTCTGAACTCTTTTTAGAAAATTCTAAGATTGCTTATCCAAAACAGCGATCTTAGGTTTGTTTTACGGTCTATACGTATTAAGTTATCGTCGTTGTTGGGCCTCGTAGTTGAGGAATCCCCTCACTATTATGATGTCAATTCAGTTAGAAAACGAAGCTGTGCACTGTAGATTTGCTTTATTGCTTATTTTTTCTCCATTTTAAATGAGTGAGCTGTTGCACTACAGCAAACTAACTAACTATACTGGTATACTTGATCCGATCACCTGAAGTAAGACGATCGGATCATACTGGCATGTCTTCACTTCCTTTTTCTTTTTTTTTGTAAGAAATACTGTCAATGGGGCACTTAGACACATATACTCAAGCTGGACAGTTTCAAAATCTGCTAAGGTAACCATCCATAATTATATTTTGGTGCCAACTTTGATGAATGTGAATTAAACGTGGACATGGAAAATGAAAAATAGGAGCCGAATAGATGCTGTAGAAATGTGTGATAAGGGATGAATGTGAATTTACGGCTGACGTGTTAGGTAAGTAGAAAAAAACACACGTTGAGATGGTTAAGGCATGTAAAACGAATGAAAGAAAAATACTAATTAAACTAATATTTAGTGTAAATGTGATTTGAAGGTGTTTGAGAAGAAGCCCAAGGAATGTATGGTTGAATCAAGTGAATGGTATTTTGAATGAAAAAAACGCAAAAAATGAAAGAAAACGTAAAAGTTGTAATAAAAGGTGTATTAATGTGGAAAAGACCAAGGATGTGTATTGTGATTGAAATATCTGGCTTTCTGTTCTTTCTAGTATAAATGTATTTAAATTTTGCCTTTTTCAAAAACTCCGATTTAAAATGAAATCATTCATATAAGAATAAATTAATAAATAAATATATTAATGCATATAAAATAAAAATAATAACCTTAAACCTCTCCTGAACAGAAATAATATTTGGAGTTACTGAAACTTTTTCAGCTTCGTTATACATGTAAAGGATGCTTTTTCTTTCATGATACCCTTTAACATATTTAAATTGGTGATTCGGTTAAATTGATGTTTGACCTAGAGACAACATTGTCTTAACTTCAGCTACCGAGGTTTTGGGCTAAATAGGTAAGCCTATCATTGGAGTAGGCAATTACGGTTCTTCATATCATGTGTTGGTAACACCATTGCACGTGAAGAGATAACATTTGCACACGTGATCGACGCGTGTGATTGTTGTTACCTGACCAACTAGTCACCGAAGTCTTTATCATACTGGGACCCTTATTAAACGTTTTTGAGAAACTCAGAAATTGAACCCAAACTTTATAGTTGGACGTATTTTACCAAATAGACTACGCAGGTCATCATTATGTTTTTATTTCATTCTGGTCGTCATTATGTTTAAGATTTACGTACTCGTATTACTGAAATGAAAAAAATAATTGTACATTGAAATTCTCGGATGTATATTGATAATTTTAAATTCATACATCCTCACGCCATTTCTCTATTGGGGTAGGCAGAGTAGACAAAGAGCCATATTTTTTTAACTCAATACACATCCGTAGCCTCTTCCACATTCAAACACCTTCTCATACAACCTCTACGATTTATCTGACTTTCTACGTATTTCTCTTTCAGAACCTCATTCACTCGATCGAACCAAATAATGATTTGGTCGTCCTCTCCCATGCCTTCCACTAACATCTGCATTGTATAACTGTTATGTTAGCCTTTCTTCATTCATTTGTTCTAAATGCCCAAATCATTTCAACGCACTCTTATTCATCTTACGTAACACATCAGCCATAAGTTCACATTCATCCCTTATCACTTTATTTCGTATTCTGTCATACATTGTCACTCCATTTATTCTTCTCAATGCACGCATCTCTCTATGGCATTAACGTTGTGAAGGTTTAAAGACATTGTAATTTGTTTTGTCAAACACTGTTTATTCCACTTTATTTAACGGTATAGCCCTATCGGTTTTAAGGTTTTCATCTCATCATCAGGGTGCACAAACAAGATATTGTGAAGTCAAATACCGTTTATTCTACGAGTAATTTAAATAAAGGTATTACCTTAATAATTAGGTAGTCACCTCCTCATCAGGGGAGCACAAATAAGACCTAGTAATTTGTTTTATCAAACACTGTTTATTCTACTTTATAAAACGTTATAGCCCGACCGGTTTCAAGGTTTTTGACTCATCATCAAAGGAGCACAAACATAAAATAGATAGTGTATTATTATATTTTAAACTAAAATAACGAACGAAATATACTGATTTCATTGTTGATTTAACTAATGACTAAAAACATCTATTCATTTTGTGATTATGTCATGAAACTACATAAGATAATTGATTCATCAAGATAAAATAAAGAGGAGTTATCAAAATGATAACATTGACATTTGTTGATAGCACTGGTTATCTTTTGTTGTATATGCACTTAACAGTTGCATTATAGTAACTATAATTATAGTGTCACTTTAAGTGCATAACACATTATGTAATATTGATATTTTTAATGGGTTTACCGAAATAACATTTAAAGCTAGAGAATCGAAAACAATAAATGTTTCCATATAATCCAATAAAAGTATCATATCAAAGAACTCAAAAGTATCAAAGAACACATATTTATGTTTTTGCTCCTTGAACAATACTTCCTCGTAAATCTATCTTTGATTTATAAAGCAAATACTAAACAAAAAGTCCGAAACGTTTCGGATTCTTTAATACTTTTGGACATTTCGTTAAAAAAAATAAGCTTTAAAGAAATTGTTATACCGCATTTAGCCCGCTGTATCGTATATGACGGTAGCGTAATACTGTACATTTTTTTAAGACCGTTGTTTTTGCTCAGCAGCAAAATATAATAATACTACCTTGATCAAAAAGTTTTAGGACTTTATTCATAAAATCTAAAATACAAGTTTATTCATCAAAATCGATATGGTCCCCTTCAAAGTACTCCGCATCGACTGCAACGCACTTACGCCAGCACTTGATCCAATCTTCGAAACATCGCTGGTACTCAATTTTCGGTATGTCCATCAGAGCCGTCTTCGATTTTTTCATGACATCCTCTCGGGTGCTGTAACGCGTACCGCGAAGTGGTTTTTTAAGTCGGTTGAACAGGAAAAAGTCTCAAGGAGACAGATCAGGTGAATTCAAAGGCTGCTGGATAGTAGTCGTAAATCCGTTTTTGCACACAAAATTGAATGCTAACTCGTTGATATACAGTTGATGCCATTTTCAAACTTGTAAAAAATCGAAAACGCGCACAAAGGTAGATGTACTCAGTATAGCGTAGCTTTTACAAATGTCAAGCTATGACGCTGAAATTTAAAGAGAAGTGTCAATGATAGATGTGATAACCTAATAAAAAAAAAATCCAACCGGGTGACTGACAGCGTCACACGGTGGCTGGTCCTAAAATCTTTTGATCAACGTAGTATAACAATTTAATGAGTTCAATCGACCCCCGTTTCAATCAACCCCGTTGTTCATCCAGTTTATTGCTCAGAAGATTCTTTAAATGTAATAAACTTGTAAATTCGTGTTTTACAGAGTGATTCTAGATCGTATATGACTTCAATTGTTAGACATATGACCTTCGTGGCCTACTTAGTACGATGCCTTTTATCCAGCCCGCGGGTTACGTGTTTGAATCCTGATGGATCCCGATTTATTTAAAAAGGGTTCCAGTCTGGTTTTCGCTTCTGAGCTGTCAAACATATTGGATATCTGGTCCGTATGAAAAAGTGGTCACATGACAATAAATTGCCAGGTTATCTGTATATAACGAAAGTGCAATAAAAAAAATACAGCTAGATCTTTCATCTTTTCAGGAAATGTCCTGATATAAAAAAAGCTTTTGTTTCAGAGTTACTTTAACACTATATTCTATTATTTGGTAGTAAACTTACAATTGTCGTATCGTATTTGTTGAAACACCTCAATATTTGTATTTTTTTTCCAGAAGTAAAAAAGCTCGATTGAAAATTGGAAGAAAAAATATTTGAATTATTTTGTAGAGGAAGAAGCGGGCAAGCCGTTTAGTGTAACTAGATGCCCGTTCACAAGTTTACAGAGCGTGAAATCGTTAGTTTCAGCAGTTTAAATGCTCATGAAAACCAGTTTCGCAACAGAAAGCTCAACACCCCGTAAAAAAACGTCTACTCTATGTAAAGCACACAAAAAAACTAAACAAGATTTGATTAACTTTCATTTACTCGTAGTTTATTCTTTTAAATAAATAAGGACTAAATCATAGTTATATACCATTATCTCCTTTGAAATTCAGGGACAGATTAATTAAGACCACTAATATAACCACCAGATGCTGCTATGATGAACGAGTGAAGAGGAACATCAGACCCCAGCAAGTGGATTTGTCTATACAGGCATTAACCACCTAGCTCTGAACTAAACTGGAGAACCTGGAAATTTCTTTACAAGCTCCAAATAAGAATAGGGATATTCAAGGACAATTTGGGAAAATAGAGAATATTACTTGAGATATTGACTATCTGTATCTGTGGTGAAGAGAAGTTCATGTGTTCCTTGTACCGACGAGGACTTGACCCAGTGTTGTCTAGATGGTAGAATTCTAAACGAAAATGATTTAGTGATATGATAAGAAAATTATACGATAAGAAAATGAAGATCTTAAGTATCCTTTTACCCGTAAAAACGAGGTTGAAAAGTTTCAGTTTTACTTAAGTGGGAGTAATTAAGCACGGGATTTAAACTAGCGACTTTTGAGATAAAAAGACATTTTAGACAATTGACTTAAAATGTACTTTAACGCTTAAGTGATTTAACCGTTTAAGTGAATATAACAGAAATACCAATTTGATGGAATTTACCAAATTTAAATGTAAATTAACTGTTTTCACGCTTAAAATATTTAAATATCCACCATGCTTGACGCGCTTTAAACAGTGATGAAGCCTTTTTTTCTTCGTTCCAGTTCATTTTCCCTCTTTACCTTTTTGTTTCTCAACCAATGATAATATTTATTTATTTATGAATGTCACATTTTGACTTTTAATGCTATTTTATTTTTAAGCAGAGAGTGCATTATTCATTAAAATCGAAAAAAAAAAATGTTTATAAGACTTACTCAAAAAATAATTTATAGATTTTTAAAATTATTTTTACTTTTAAATTTTTAAGAAGAAATGTACAAAGCACTCTCCTGCATGTTAAGATATATACCTATCCTAAGACAGGTGTTTACATAAAACAAATTAAAGAAACATTGATTGAAAAGTATAAAAAATCATAAGTATAAAATATAATAGAATAAAAAATCAATGTTAACAATCCAGTTTTCAGTATAAAAATCCAATTTATAAAAAAGAAAATTGAAATCAGAAACATTTATTTTCAATAGTTTCAATACTGATTGGTATAAATAAAAAGGTCACGAAATCTACAAAAAAAAACCGCAACAATCCACAAAAGTCTCTACAAAAATGCCACTAAATCCACAAAAAAAACGCCACAATCCACAAAAATCACTTCAAAATTGCCACTAAATTCACTATAAAAACGCCACAATCCACAAAACAGACTTAAAAAATGCCACAATCCACATGAGCCACTGAAAAAATGCCACTAAATCTACAAAAAATTAAGGAAAAGGAAACATCACTGGAAATATTTCCCCATTGTATGATTTTAATTAACTCTAATTTTGACAAGTTTTTTTTAATAAAATTTCCAGCCTGGTTTCACTTAACGCTTGTTTGATACCATGGAAGAGATTTCTATTTGGCAATGAGACCGACAGGCTGAACTGTTTATAGCAAAAGTGTAATACAACGAATTATCATAATTTGCTTCACATTTAAATTTATCTCACAAATTTTACGGATAATTTGATTTTAATTTTTCAAATAACACCTCTGATAAAAAAAAATCTCGCCATGTTGATTAAAATTGCGAATTCGAATTGAAAAATGTTGATTCAAGTAATTGCTATATCAATAGGTTTATTGAAGTCTTATCTTTTAGTAAAAATCAATTTCCTATTCATTCTCTCAATTACGTCTTGATCTTTCCACGAAGAGTTTATTTTAAAATTAATTTATGCGAAAATGCTCATTAATAATTTATATTTCCAAGATAAAAGGTAGATTAAGAACCACTTTCAAACTTGTATTGAAAATTTTGTGGCCTGATTCATTTTCCTTGTCAAACATTTTGTAAAGAAAATCAATATTACTCAATAAGGGTGTATTTAGGATATTCATTTATACATTTTTAATATCACGAATTGTGGAACAATTTGTTTTCATGCTTTAAACATTTAATTTATGATTCGAAAATTTAATTTAATTTATAACATTACTCAATCAAGTATATTTTATCATATTCAATCCAGTATATTTTATCATAGAAAAAATATTTTTATCGATTTAGAACGAGTTAAATTATTTTTTTATATTAATTTAAAAAATGTTATTTTAAAACATTCTAAAAGAGACAAAAATGAAAAAGAAAAAAAAACTCATTTAGAAAAAAAATAGAACTATTATTGAAATAAATGTGATTAAAGTTCTTCTCCTTTGACCGCATTCCCTTTCCTTCTTTCATGTAGTATGTAAAAAAAATATTTATCGAGGCTCAAATTTCAAATGATCTTTTTGTTATACTCGTACTAACGACTCGCTAATAAATAACTCTTGATAGATGAACGACAAAAAAATAACAAAGATGAAAAATAATTGTATTTTTGACATGTGATGGCATCCGTGGTTAGGTCGTTGGTCAGAACAATTGCCCACCATAATCAAGTCGTTGATTTAATTCCTTATTGAATTCCAATTTCTCAGTTTATTTTCACAAATTTACCTTCTAACATTTTCATAATTTTTTGGAACCAATTGTAACTTGGAATTACTCTATCTGTTCATCATGTCATCTCATTTTACATTTCATTACGAACTAAGGATGCCATAAAACGTTTTAATTTAGGTCGGTCTACAGCCCTGCCCGACATCCGCTATATTAGATTAAGGGTGCGATATTCCCTATTCTCCTATCGGAGTTTTTAAGGTTAATAAAATAGCCAGAACATCTCACCTTTCTTTACTCTCATAACTGAGAAACATTCTGTTTTACGCTTTGGTAACCTGTCAATATTCAGAGTCCTATGAAAAATATAAGATGCAGGCGCCTAACAGTCCACACTTCGTCACCAGACCAAGAAAAGATAAACAACAAAAGTGTTATACTCGTACTGTTTAATATTTCTTGTTGCTTGAAAGAGTTGGTTGCTAATTTTACTATTTTTAAAGTATCAAAATATTTAAAAAATGTTAATTCATTGTCCATTGTGAGAGTATATCCACATTGTGGGTTAGTAACGAGTATATCCACATTGTGGGATAGTAACGAGTATATCCACATTGTGGGATAGTAACGAGTATATCCACATGATTTCTTCGTCTAATTAACAGTAATACCATTAGGATATGCCAAAATTAGTTTAATTAGAGCTTCAGCGGTTTCCTTTTAATTTTTTTTTCTTAATTATATGTAGATACATTTTTTTCGATCAAATAAGATTTGTGTATTCGTTATGGTAACATAATATTTCTTCTTCCTTCTCTTCTCAAACTCAAGTCTTTTGTCTTTCTTTCCCATTTTTAGCAGATTTCTTGGATACGAATATTTCTCAATTCCTCAGAGTTTTACGGTTATCGCGTTGAAGGTCCTCATTTCTGAGATGTGCAAAAATGTCTTTGTTTTTTTTTAAATATACGAGCGTTTCGGTTTAAAAAGGGAAGTTTCATAGGGGAAATATGTAAAATTCGTGATTAAAAAAAAATACTGGTTAAGAGTGGTTCTCTCTATGGAAAAATGATTTTATGTATTATTTTGTTCTTCTACTCTTCGGTGTCATTTAACTATTTAAATTATACATTTTGTGTAGTGAACAGTAAATAGTTACAAAAAGGATAACCTGCTGGAAGTCAAACATGGGACGATTGGTTCTCAAACAAGACTGACGAACATTATATAATTGACGATACCGTTTGAATTAATAGGCAATAGTGGAAACCTATCTTCTCTACTTATTTCAAAAATGAACTAGACTTCATAGAACGAGTATATTTCAATCTTGTTTCGATTCGTCACTAACTTTTGACATTATTCATTTAAGAAAGCAAATCTATGGCGTTTTGGTAAAGAGGTACAAGTCATCAATTACTTATTTGTACAAGTCATCAATTACATCAATTACTTAGTTTGAAGTTTTGCAACACTTGTATTCCTGAAATACAGACCTCAGGTAAATTTTAAAGGTAAACTTTGAATAAATAAATTATTTATGTATTCAAAGTTTACCTTTAAAATTTACCTGAGGTCTGTATTTCAGGAATACAAGTGTTGCAAAACTTCAAACTGACAAATAAGTAATTGATGACTTGTACCTCTTTACCAAAATGCCATAGAAATATTTAGGGTTAGATGGTAGTAGGCTTCTTAAATGGATGTCAGCGTTAAATTTAGGAACTGTAATATATGAGTAGATGAAATTGATTGTTTTTGTTTTGCTTAATATAAGACTCACAAGACTGATACGAGTACCAGCAAGGCATGAACAAAAACTCCCTCCAAATTAAAAACATACCAGTTGATGAATTTTTACTACGAAAAAAACCACCTAAGATGTATAAAACACATAAAAAAATATAAAATCAACTCTACTCATGCTGGATTGATAATTGACATTTATTTATTGGTTTTAAAAATAATTCAACTCGAAGACAGATAATTAAGGCATGCAAGTCATATAGGACAAAGAGCAGACAATAGTAAGCCAAACCTGCGTGGAGAGTAAAATGGCTCTGGCATATGCGAAGAGCTCTGCAGAGTACCCGGATGTGGGTCCATACATCACCAGTAAGTAGGTGATGCCCAGCAGCGGGATGAGCACCAGCAGAGCCTTGGTGGCTTTGCGATACTGTTGTGTCTCCAAAGTATTGGCAGATCGGAGTTTGGTGATCAGAACCTAGGCAAAGACACAATTTATAATAAGTGATGGCTTATTTAAAATAAGTAGGTAGGTTATTACAATAAAAGGGCAATACCACCTACAGAGTCTTGGAGAACTTGAATAACAGCTGTTTTTCTAGTTATTTATGGATCCATAGAGCAGCATTTCCCAAAGGGGTTCAATTTTATGGATGTATGTTCGATCAAGTGAGGTCAAAAGGTAGTTTTGCAGCATTCGAAGTTTTTCTGAAAGTAGTGGCAACTTGCTAGGTAATTAGAAATTCAAGTGTTAAGCCGCTTAATAAATATATTTTTTCCACGGTGTGTCATATTTCTTCTCTTGTCTACTATTTTTTTACACTCAAGTATGTCACCATCGGAGGAGGAATTCCTTTGCGCAGTTTATTCTTAGTCACGACATGACGTCGCACAAAATAAAGAAGATTCAGATATTCTAGTGTAGGGCGCGCTGCATGAAGACTTATTTTGTTCCCCATAATAGCGTAGGTGGTAGAGGGATTGAATTGAACTGTAGGTAGATATGTATATAGCGGGTGAGACAATATTTGGGTCATGCCGCTTTTACTGCACAACTGCCTTTGCAATTGTAATCCAGAACCTGCATATTACATCGACTGTATACTATTGCACCTACCTACCTAAATACAAGGAAACTCACTCTAGCGTAAAGTAGGACATCACCTTAAAGTGCAGGCTTGCGAATATAATTGTTAGCATGTAATCGGATGTAAGACTTTGCCAAAAAAATAGAATATTACATTTCGCTTATTAAAATTCATGTTGATGTTTTTATTTAAACTAAAACAAATGACCATTGAATCTGATACCATAATCATAATTTAATTAAGAGTAAACTTATATTATTTTATCTGAGAGGCAAGTAAACAGGGTGGCTGAATTTATTAATAGGTCATGATAGAGGACTAGACGTGTAGTTGCTTTTCTTCTGAAAAAATGTAACTATCAATTTAAAGGTGTTTGACTTTGAACCAAGAAAATTCTTCATATGGGGCGCATTTTTTTATGCGTAACGCTCAAAAGATTTAAAGGGTTTCTTTATGTAGTACAAAATATAAAAAAGGTTCTCTGACTAACTCTGACCACGCACTTTCCCTATTGGGGTGGGCAGAGAGGACAGAGCGTCAGTCTTTTCTATCACGACACACGTCTCTCGCTTTTTTACATATATACACTTTCTCATATATATCCTACAATTTCTTCAACTTCTACAATTATTCCTTTCAATATATCATTAACTTGATCCGACCATACTTTTTTTCTTGTTCTTCTTTTTACCTCGTCTTCAACTCACATTTGCACTGTGTCTTTATTATGTTAGTCTTTCTTCATTCGTTCTAATATTCATCACTAATATTTTTATTCCATATTCATACATTGTCACCTCACGTATTCTTCTCAGTACACTCATAACAGTATAAAACAATTGAATAAAAAATGTTTGTTTCGTCAAAACAACTACATACATACATACAATCACGCCACCTTCCTGTTGAGGTAGGCAGAGAGGATATATAGCCAGAATTTCCTATCTCGACACATACCTCCACCAACTCATCTACATCCATAATTTACCGTCAAACACAACATTTACATTTTTTCTGACTTTTTACGTTTCCTTAATTCAAAGTAGCATGGTCAATAGGCTTCCATAGTACTAAAGCTATTTGGATTCGATTCCGGTGAGTTCATTTCAATGTCACCTGTAATAAGTGTTGCGGTATTGAACATATCAAATTTAAAAATAAAACAGATGCGTGAGACTCTCGCGCTGTAGAAGTCAAACTTCTTAGCTCCTAGGAAAAGTTGATTTTATGCATTGCTTTTTTTTCATTTGTTAACGACTTTTTTTAGGATAAGGAAATGGTTATGTGGAATTTAATTCAAGAAAATCTCTCTTAATTAAAAAAAATTGTAATGTGGAATTTAATTCAATAAAATCTCTTTTAATTATGTTGTATAAAAAAATATTTTAATTTTATTTTTAATCATAACAATTTTAATAATAAATAGTAATTTTAATAATAATATAATACATTTCATAATGTTAAATTTATATTTTTTAGTATTAAATATATTTATATTTTTATATTATTATTAATAATTAAATTAATTATTTTAAAATAATTATTTATTTATTATGATTTTTTTTAAATTATATTATTAAAAATATATTATTAATAATATTATTATATTATATTATTAATGAATTATATTATAATTAATTATAATATAACAATAATATAATTTTTAATATTATAATATTATATATTAAATAAATATTAAAATTAATATTAATAAAATAAATAAAATTATTTTACATAAAATAAAATTAAAAATTATTAAATATATTAATATAAAAATAATACATAGCAAAAAATATTATTTTGAATAATAAATAATAATAATTTTAATAATAATATAATACACTTAAAATATTAAAATAATATTAATTATTATTAATAATAAATAATAATTATTATCATAATTAATAATAATTTATTAATAAATAAAATATTTAATAATAATAAATAATAATTTATTAATAATAAAATAATAATAAAATACACCGTTTCACTTTTCGTGACGTTCAGACCAATTTGTCCTACCGCGCCTATAGAAGTTTCACTTCAAAAAGTTATGATTTTTTGCATAATGACTTCGAAATAAACAAGAAAATATTTTCAACTGAAATATTTACAGTTTGAACTATTGAAATTAAAATGATTGAAAATACTTGAATATTTTTTCCTCTTATATCTTCTTGAATTGTGTACGCAATAAGATAAGTCCAAGAACATCCCTTTATCTGAAGGTTCTAAGCCAAATAACTTTAATTATTAAGTTCATATTAAATTCAAGCTAAGATAATTTACTTATCATCGAAATTTTGTACTAAGAAACAAGATTGTTTGTTACTCAAACCCTTCTTCATGTTATTCATACTAAATCCTTGACTTTGAAACTTAATAAACTCGAAAGGGGGAGGATCTTACAAAGCATCGGCTACCTTCATCCCTCGGGGTAAAACCCATATTGTCGGAGATTACACAGGTCTGCCTAAGATCTCACTAACAAACGATACCAAATTTAGAACATCTCAAAACAAAATAAGACAATACAAAATTAGCATATCATAAAACTTGTTGCTTTATTATTGCATGCTAAAAATGAATAAAAATTAAAAAAGATATATAAATAGATTGCATAAAATGGGTTGATAACATATATCAAAAGACCAAGTCCTGTTACTCGAGGGAGGCGAAATTTTAGAGGTAGCGAGATGCGAAAAAATAAATCGAAAAAAACACCCTACTTCGAGTGACCAGGTGTCGCATCGCAGATTATCCCAGTATTGTAAGAGGGGCTATGGAATCAGGGTTAATAAGTTACCTAATAGATCATAGGATAGACTTTCAATCAAACTCCTGTGTGACGGATTGCCTAAGTAAGTGAATTCGAAATAACACATCTTACATTTTGAGAAAAATGTTGTTTTTTCTGATTAATGCTTTTAGTCAGACTTTTAACAAGTGTGTGTTAGCCATTGTGCTTCCATCAGAATCACATGGGAATTGCCATATCTACCACATGAAAGCCAAAATTGTGAATATGGTTAGAGAGAACTATGATAATCTTTCTGAATATTCCTTGTAGGGACTTGGTGAGACGCATACCCAATACGGAGAAGTTTACCAAATAGTAAATGGCAATGATCTGAGGAAATATGTACTTCTGATCATCTTATCAATATACTTCGAAAAATAAGTTGGCTAGCAAATTTTTAATGAAATTTCTGCGATGTGTGCATGCGATGTGCGCACGCCGGCGGATAGTGCGCGCGCGCAATAACTGACAAAACAAATGACGCATTAGCATTCGTATACCTGGGATCAGACTGCTATTCATCCTCTTATAAATGTAATTGTTAACAATTAAAAAGTAAATTGCCCTCATTTGAGAATTCCTTGTACAAATTCCAAACATTACTTGATTAGGTTGAACCACGTTTTTACTGATCTATCTTTAAAAGCTGTATAATTGTTCAGATATTCTTTCGTCATTCAATCCCTTCCGATCCGTTCAATTTTCTTTTGAGCCATCTACTTTGCGCCAAATTTTGCATCATTGCCAAATATTCGATGAAGTTCTTTAATTTGAAATTCACCTCGAAATACACAAATACTGTCTTTAAAATTCCTTTATATCAATTTTTATTTCAGTTTCAAAATATTTTTGTTACTTATTAGCTGTTTTGAATCAATTCTAAACAAGCTGAGTAAGGAAAACCCTATTAATCAAAATTGCTCGACTTCAATCTAATGATCTTGAAACTTAGATCTTCATGTTCTCGGAATCATGGATTCGATATGTTAAGGCTTTGTTTCCTAAAGTGTTAGAAATTTTACCCAAACAAAACATGCACCAGTGCCAAAATTCATATACGTGATATACTGACCATCGTGTCTCAAGTACTCGCACTTACAATTTCATATTTTTTTAAGATTTTAAAGGTTCATTACACATACATATGTTATATACCACTTAGGTCCAAATGTTACCGTTTTGAAGAAGTAAGATCATGTATGGACAATAACCACGCCGGCTTTATCCACCGCATTATCAAGCGATATTACAGTTAAAATTTGATACCTCTATTCTACTGATCATCTTATGTGAGCGTGACCTCGTTGTCACCGTCCGTCATAAATTCAGTGACCCATTTGCGCAAAGACGCTTAAACTCTTACATTAATTAGTATCTGATAGTTCCGTGTTAATATTGAAATACATTGTTTGATCGCCCTGAGTTCCCTTGAATACGTTTCACAAGCCACTATAAAAGTAGCTGCAAGACATTTACAACCAGGATGGGGTTTGGTTGACATATTTTTATCAACGCTGATAGAAGAAATGTTGTTTAAATTTATTCTAACATGTTAAAAATGTAATATTGCGCGGTTATCAAGTTTTTCGAAATAAGGAAAAGCCCGGCATAAATTAATCGTTTAGATGCTGAAACATTTAAACATTTCAAAATATAACGATATATATATTGTATATTTCATCGGTTCTAGTGGTCATTTTTCTGAGAGAAGAGGTAAAACAATTTAACTGTAATATTGCCAGAATATAATATAATGGACGGGGCCGGCGTGATTTCTGTTCAAACGAGTAGATGCTCTAAATTTTTCAGGCTGGAAATATTTGGTTCTTAGTGGTATCGTCATGCTACATCTCTTTTTAGAGGACAAATCTCCATACCTTTCTATCGAAACCAACAACCTCTTGACATATCCCCACTCAAACTCCTCGTTATATATTAAATGCTATCCTGTTTATCATGCTTATACGAGTATGTTAACTTTTACCTTCCTCAAAATTTCTCCAATTTATTTATTAATTTATGTATCATATGAACAAATATTTTACACCTTCATAATTTATGAAAAAAACAACAGGTAATTTAAAGTTGATGCGCCAATTTTGGGTTTGTTGCCTTGGCTTATCGTGTCCCCAGTAAACTAGGGTTTTGCCTGTATCTTACTGAGGATCTATAATATGGAAAAGTACGTCGATGTTTTTTTAACGATTGTTGACTATACAATATCCCGTTACAAACTCTCATCAACTTGGTAAACAGTGAGACCCACTTACATGGATGTATCACGCTAACCATACCCCGCATACTTTATCATTTCAGACAGACTAAAATGTCCAACCTACAATATCCCAGACATATTCACCAAAAACACACCACACTCTAAAGCTCACTTCAACCTTTGCTACAAGTAATCTCTCCTGCAAGCCTAAGTACTCAAATTCCTATCGCAATAACAACCAAACTCCGATTGACTACCTTAATTTTTTACCTCATTTTGCCTTTATTGAATTCTTATTATATAATTCTATTATTTCCCTGGCTTACCTCTTCCTCTTCAAATATTCGTTTGTACTTTGAGAAATCTAAACTATCTAAAGATTCTTTTCTTAATTCTACTTACTATATCCGACTCTAACTAACCGTTATCTCTAATCCGGTTCTCTAAAAGGCATCAAATAATAAGAGTGTTTATTTCTATCATTATTCAAATTTCCCCCCCCTATGGGCAATATAACCAAATTATTTTTTAATTTATTTCTGTAAACTGGTTAGCTTTTTCTCAATTCATATTCCTACCACCTGAATCGCAAAATTAAATTCGTTGACATAGAGGTTTAACGTGGGTTGATAAACCAAGGGTTTATTTTGAAAAATTGTTGTAGAGGTAATAGGGTGACCTCGTCTTAAAAACACAACCTAGTTAAATAATGTTTTTGTTTTCATAAAACAAGGGGTTGTTCAAGGGTCTGACGCAAAAAATAAACCGAAAATAGGGCAATTCGTTATGTGGCAACATTAATCCATGTCACAGGAGACACGACACTGTTTTGCGAGAAACAACTTTGTCACAAAAAGGTAATAAATATATATTTTTTTGGAAAATCTGTAATAACGCAGGATGACTTTAAGTTTTCAATTTGATGAAAGGTGTTTTGTGACTTTTATCAATTACGCTTATTTTAAGTACAATCAATCAGAAATAATAAAGAAATAAAAAAAAGAAGACACAATTTCTATAACCTTCATGGCCTATTTGGTTGACGCATACTTCTACGTTAGTCTGATTTATTTAAAAAAAAATACTAGTCTGGTTTTCCATTAAGGCCTTTTTAACATCTTTCTAGTCGGTCGGAAATGATTTACGCTGAAATAAGCCCACTAGGTTGTACTGCACACAACAAAAACAATGGTTTCCATAAATGAGTAATATTTCATATAATGTAGGTTATCATGAATTATTCCGTCTTGAGTATTTTCGTATATCATACAGGAAGCAATACCACTATTTGTATTGTTTTTTATGTCTGATTTTCCGTAATTTATAAACAAATGTCTCATCCTTTTAAAATTATTTATTTATTTGACACTGCTTGCACAAAAGTACAATTGTGGGATTGATTGTCGTTCGGCAATCGTTTTCAACAAACAAAACAGATGTTTGACATGGTATGCCCATTGCTGGATGAGATGTATTAAATTATTTATATACAGAAAAAACTATTAAAATAAGAAAGAAAAAACTTAAAATATAAAATGAAAAATAGAGTTCAAAGAAATCAATAATGGAGAGATGCATGTTGAGATATACTTAAACAGACCGTAAACGAAACACCTGGATTCGTAATATAACAAAGTTAGAAGACGTAATAAAGGTGTGCAAAATAATGAAGTGGCAATGGGCAGGACACGTAGCTAGAATGTCAGACTCCCGATGAACATCCAAAATAATCCAATGGTACCCAAGAAGCATAAAGAGACCCATAAGAAGACCGAAGGTACGCTGGATAGATGAAATCAGGAAGCATGGCAGCATCACATGGCATCAAAGAGCAAAATACCGAACTATTTGGAGTCAACTTGGGGAGACCTTCATCCAGCAGTGGATCGACCTTGGTTGCCAATGATGATGATGATATATGGTATATACATTAGCATGATTTCACTAAAACACCCAAAAGTTGGCACGGTTGAGTTAAACTCTATCTGTCGAAATATTATAAGAATATCTCACAAGAGCAACGGTTTAAGTAATTTGCTAATGTTTCATTTGGTTCTTTTAATATTATTAATTTATGAATTCGGATCAAAGTGAAACTTGGACGTGGCATAAAAGTGACAAAAGAAAGATACTTCCGGTAGAACTGAGAGTATTGCGTAGGATTTGTTAAAAATCGATGCATTACAGGAGAACGTTTATATATAGGCATGATTTCACTAAAACACCCAAAAGTTGGCGGTATTGCGGTAGAACTGACAGTATTGCGTAGAATGTGTTAAAAATCGATGCATTTCAGAAGAACGTGGATTGAAAGAAAACGATATAAGGATAGTTTGGCCACATAGAGAATGAATGATTTAAGATAAAAAAATATTTTTACATGTAGTATAAATTATTTTACGAGAAATTTGAGAAGGCAAAAAAGTTAATTAATATGGAAGATAAACCAAAATTTTGTCAGATGGTAAAATTTTGTTTATCTTCCATATAAATTAACTTTTTTTTTAATATAATAATTTAAAAAAAATATTAAAATCACTCAAAAGAAGGAGTAGTTTTTTTTCAATTTCAAAGCTGCAAAAAGTTGAGTTGAGAGATAACAGCTTTTCACAGACTATTCAATAAACTAAAAGTTATATTTCAATTTATTCACGACTTTCAGAAAAATTATCTCAATTTTGAATTTAAGTGTCGGATACATTTACAATCTGTGAAATAAGATGTCACTTCACGTGAGCTCGAGGTTGCGAGGTCCTCGAGGGGAAAGAGATAAAATCTCCTGACAAATTTTTCCCCACTTCACTTTTTCAAGTTAAAAAATGATACCTCGTTACACGATTAACATTCTGAGGTTAGTCATTTAGTTAATAAGAAGCGAAATACAGTTTTTTTACTGGATTAAATATCTCATTTTAAATTTGAAATAAAACATTTTTTTTTTGTTTTAGATATACAGTGTCTAAGTATTTTATCTTCTCAGTATACGTGCTGACGACTTCTTTTGAGACATTAAATTAATATTCATTATGATACTTAAATTTGTTTATGAAATGTTAAATTGACTTTCTTAATTTTTTAATTATTGTTGAAATCGTATATACTACCTTGATCAAAAAATTTTACGTCTTTATTCATAAAATCGAAAATACAAGTTTATTCATCAAAATCGATATGGTCCCCTTCAAAGTACTCCCCATCGACTGCAACGCACTTACGCCAGCGCTTGATCCAATCCTCGAAACACCGCTGGTACTAAATTTTCGGTATGTCCATCAGAGTCGTCTTCGATTTTTTCATGACATCCTCTCGGGTGCTGTAACGCGTTCCGCGAAGCGGTTTTTTAAGTCGGTTGAACAGGAAAAAGTCGCAGGGAGCCAGATCACGTGAATTCAAAGGCTGTTGGATAGTAGTCGTGTTGTTTTTGGTCAAAAACTCATGGAGATCATGTCTTTCGCGATTTCAATTTGTATCCGATGGCACACAGGAGTTAGACAATCGGAGTACACTGGCATGTTTCTTAACTTTTTCCCCTTTTTGAAAGAATAAATATGACTGAAGCCATAGATATCCTTATACCCCCGAAAACTAGGCGGAAAAAATGTGTATGTCATTCGAAGAGAGTAACACAGCGTGGGGTTTGACCCGGCGGCCTTCCACATGGAAGTCGTCTGTTACCGCGTGACCATACACATCAGTATTTTTTTAATGAAAATATTGTTAAGTTCAATAAAGTTCTTCTCCACTGTTTCCTTAACCTTTCCCTTCCTGTGCTAAAAAAAATTCGCGCGTTCCGGTGCTATGTATTCAATACACATGTAAAAATGAGCGATTTAAAATCGTAAAAATAAGAATATTCATTGCCAATCGCTTAAATGAATTAAATTTGAAGTCAAAAGTGATAACAATTTAAATGAAATTGCTCAAAACATTGGCCGACGTTCACAAAATGGGCGAAGAGACCACCTCAAATGGATGCCCGCGAGCTACAAAGAGAGCGAACTGAGATTCTATTTTTTGCGTTCCCATATACCGAAATATAGTGAGAGTGATACGGGAATAGAGTCGCTTCCTCACCCACACACTAGTACACGTTTGATTGTATTGGTGAATTTATTCCCGAATTTCACGAAATATCTCTGATGTGTTAATTATTATTATTATTTCATTCAAAGCGTAAATGTATTACGGAGCAATACCTAAAATCTGAACCCAGTATTTATTATATTTATAGAGATATTAAAGTTTTTAGAAGCAATGTGTACTAGTTACACATCACAGGGAAGGAAAGATTTATCTTAGGTCTTGACTGGGAGATGGTCCATTCCATTTACATTTATTTATTTTTTTGAACTTCAATACAATTTGTATTTTCGGTAGTTGTAATGGAATATTTTTTAATTGTAATTGAATCACTTAACATTGGTGATTTCGTGTATTATATGCATTGATTTTTGAAGATGTTGATATTTTATCTTTCGTTGAGGAAATGTTTTTATAATTTGTTAAGGCTACATAAAAGTTGAATGTCTTTTTAAAATATAAATAATATTCATTTTCAAAATTGTATCACTAGCTTCTTATTAATTTGAATACCACCAGGAATCAATTCTATAATTTTCTGATGTAAAAAACGAATTGTACCACTAGTCCACGGAGTAAAGCGTCAGTTTTTTTCCAAGGAACTCCAATATTTAGTTATACTTTTTATTTTTTTTAATTTTTTTATTAAACAAGTAAATTACTATACAAACATTTGTCAAGGCTATACCTATATACAAATTTATTACTTAACTAATCTTAATTATATGTTATAATTTATGAACTTATTTAATCTTATTTTCCTACATATCATTTTATTTTATTTATTCAATCTTAATATATGAGATCTTAGAAATAATTAACACCTACATACTACTTATAACTAGATAACAATCCTTACACTAATTATTCAGCAAAAACAAGTCCACTCGTTCAGGCTACTTGTATTCCATCACATTCACTCAGACCTTGGTCGTGTATTTAGTTATACGGTGGACCCTTAAGAATCGCATTAGGGAGATAACATCCAAGACAATATTATACATTGTGTATCTGAACAGAAAAAAGTAATTTTGGAATTATCAATTAAATAATATTTGTGTTTTTTGAAGAAAATATTATTTTCAATAATTCAATATTCATTGTAATTTATTTTTATCAAACACTGTTTATTCCACATTTTTGTAAAGGTATAACCCTACCGGTTTCAAGGCTTTTACCTCATCTTCAGGGGAACACGCACAAGAATCCCCTGAAGATGAGGTGAAAGCCTTGAAACCGGTAGGGTTATACCGTTACAAAAATGTGGAATAAACAGTGTTTGATAAAAATGAATTACAATGTTTTTAAACCTCCACAACGTTAATGCCTTAACTATAAACAACAATTCAATATGTTAAGTGGAATAAACAGTGTTTGATAAAAATAAATTACAACAATTCAATATTTTTATTAGACTGTTGAATATATTTTTATAAAAATGTTATGACGATAAGATCTTTGTGACCTAACTAGTATTCGTATGACGTTTACATTTCAACTTACTAAAACCCATTTTCAAAAAATGTAATGGAACTCTATGCAGTAAAAGTATAGAACTACGAGTATTATAAAAATAATTTTAATTTTGATTAAACACTTTTTCATTTGAACGAAAATTTTCGATTTTTCAAAGTACTGACATAATGTGTCGATCATTTTGACTCTCTCCCGTCAATGGATAATCATTATGAACATTCGACTGTTAATAATTTTTCAGTTCGTTCACTTCGTTTTACTTCAGCGCACAATATTCTTAATTAAAATTTTACATAGATTTATAAATCTTTTGTCTTTGACTTGTCTTGTTTTTATTCAATAAAATTCAATACAGATAGATAACTTAGGAATTAGTTTTTCTACAGGAGTATAAGTTCATATATATTTTTCAATCCCTTAAAAAGAAATGATTTTTTATTAAATATGTAAATAAATGTGGTTTTAATCTATTGCCACCCCCTGCAAGAGGCAAAATCAAATCTTTCGAATCGAAGAGGCAAAATCAAATCTTTCGAATCAAAATCAAATCTTTCATCTTCATCGAATAAATTGATTGTTCCAAATCGATCCAAACTGGAGGGTTGTTTTGACAGGGCTTTTGCCATAGCTACTCTTGTGGCAAGGAATGGTCTGACCCAAGTGTAAGAAATATATGTAGAATTTGCAACTTTAGAAAACGTTTAAAAACATCTCTTGTTTAGAGGTTCTTATCAAAAGTTATGATGATATATGAATACTACACACAAATCATTCACTTAACCTAATATTGCATTTATTACTCTCACAAATCGGAATATCTCTTTTACAAACGTTTCTTTATTGATCGTCTTCCTTTGGCAAGTTATCTGCAGCTTTCTTACCAAAAATGTTTTTTTTAATATATAAAGATGCGGAGACATATCTAATCTTACAACCACAACCACCACCTTCCTATCCATAAACACAACTTATAAATATTAATCGTCAACAACTGTCTAGGACGGATAAAACAAACGACTTTGGTGTTTTATTTGAAAGTGACCTTTCGTTTCATTTGCAAATCAAACCAGTCTTCAATAAAGCAAATAACATGCTTGGGTTTGTAATTCGTACCACCTAACTATTCACATATACCTCAGAATATAAAATATTTTTTTGATCAGAGGTAATTTGGAACACTGTTCTATAATATGGGTGGCAGCAGGAATTATATATTCACTTATGCTATAAAGAGTTCAGAAAAGATTGTTCCTTTGTTTTTACACGAGAGAGTATGGATATTATCTCTGCCTTTATCCAAATATCTACTTACTGGGGATGCTAAGTTACAGATCATTAGAGAATGGAAGATGTCTTCGATTGGGTGTCCACTTTTTATGTTGGCTCAGGGGTAATTTAGTTAACCCATATATCCTAAACAGTCTTGGTTTGTATGTTCCGGATAAGTATTAGAGACAACGCACCCATAAATTGTTCCATCAACTTACAAGTATAAGTCGAACCAACATGCCTTTTGAAATGCCGGTAGGCAGAACAATCATACTTTTTAACCGTGTATGTCCTCACATAGACATGTTTCATGTATCGCTTAGTTACTTCAAGAAACATTTCTTAAATTTAGTGTAATACTTGAAATAATTTCATTATTTTATATTATTTAACATGTTACATTTTCTAATAATGTTTTAGTGTAACATCTATATTTTAACTTTAAGGTTTATCAAATAAGTCTTAAAATGTTGAATTGTTTTGTGCTTGTAATGTTTGGCCTTTGTACGAATTATGGAAACCTGTTATGTGCAAAAGATCTGAAAATAAATTAACTCTTGCCACCTTGTGATGGATAGCGAGTGACCAAGATTTATAATTTATTTGATTATTCGACGTTTTAATACATAATAAAATTATTTTTATAGCTAATTACAAAAAATAACCTAGCAGATTTTGCATAATTTAAATTTAAAACATACATTTTTCACTGGACGCTTAGCGTCCAGCACCGTGGCTGGCGGAATTTTTTATCACAGTAAGGCAAGTGTTAAACGGAGTTCAAATATTTATTTTAAAATGATTTTAATGTGTCAATAATAGTGGGTGTCAATCCCGAGTTTGAGCACCCTTAAGAACTATCTGCTCTCCAAACGGCGTTTTGTAAATTGTTATTTTATAATAATTATTGTACATATATAAAACCGTTAAAACTAGGACACTAATAAAACAAAATGTCAGGGTTTTGGACACCTTGGTGTCACTTAATGAATCGAATGTCTGAAAAGGATAGTACTTTGTAGTACATAATGTGTGAAGAAAGTCCATTTTATAAAAACTCATAAGGTAATAACCAAAATGTAATGAAAAGATTTGAACATTTTGAGAAGGATAATTGTGAATTGAGAGTCTGAGGGGGATAATTTTTTATTCAGTATATATAAAAAAGTTGGTCTTCATCGTCAATTTTAGTTCATGCTATTTTCTGGAATAATAATATCCATTTTAAATAATAATCTAAAAGATTGGACGGAAAAAATTGGATGAAAAAGGTTTTGAGCATCTTCGGAAGGAAAATTATTCGTACACATTATGGTTCCATTAATAATGCGATGTCTGTAGGCAAGGTTCAAACGCAGACTGAACGACCTGTTTGAAAAATCTAAGTTTACTATTTTTTTTTAATATGGACCAAATGTTTACAATTGAAAATGCCTCTTTTAAAATCTTTGCAAAACTAAAATACTGCGTGGGCTAGTTGATAAGACACTAATGTTTTATTCCAGGGGTTGCAAGTTCAATTCTCGTTGGTATCTAGATTGTCAAAAAAAGGTTTCGAGTTTGGTTTTCACTTGTTTAACACCTTAATAGTTGGTTGGAAAAGATTGCCAAATGGCAATATATTCACAAAATTGTACTATAGACAACGAAAGTGTAATATAATAAATTCAGTGTAAAAGTACCCGTATCTCCTGTTTCATTTTCTATAAAATTATTCAAACCCATTTTGAAACCAAATAAAATATTTATGGTTTTTTTTCTTTTCTATTTAACAGAATGATTCGATAATATGAAAATTAAATATTTTTGCTATCTGTTTTTACGAATATGTATTGATCAAAAGGTTTTGGAGACATAGCGCATTCCTGTTTCACACTTTTTAATTCAAAACCTTCAGTTCACTATTCAACGATTCTTATTCATGAAAAACTATTGATGAAAATTATTCTCATAAAATATGAAACTGCTCTGACTGTCAGAGATAAAATAGGAAAAGTTTTGGTTTTATGAACTAAATGTTCCTTCAAATAATAAAGCATTTCAAAAGATTGCACAGAGCACATGGGCTATAACCAAAAATATCCTTTGAAAAATTCGTGTGCGCGGATTCACGTAAAAAAATTCTCGTAAAATATGATTTTTTTATGTAGGAAGAAGTTTTCTAGGTGACGGATTGTATTTCAGAGGTTAATATGGGGAAAAGGAAGCAAAATATGAAAAAAATGGGGGTAAAACCTTCGTTCCTATGACATAACCCAACAACCTACGAATACATTTTCTCAAACTGGGTTATTTGGAAATTTGTGAGAGACACTCCTTAAAAAATAATGAAAGATAAGATTAACAAAAAATCTTGTGGAATGATGTATAAAGAAATATTAAATTTTGCAGAATGAAATTTTCTGAAAACAATTACTGAAATATAAAATTTTAAAAAAGAGCTTTTTTTATTTTGAATAACCTTATTTGTTTTATCTGAATAATGCTTCTAGTCAGGTTATTCGTAAGGAAAAATATCAGCCAGGGTTCTTCACATACTGTTAGGCAGTGCTGAGAATGTATCCACAGTGTCACTCAATAGTGCTTCTAATTCTGGGTGGTTAATGGGTTTCTTAGTGGTTAATAGGTCTCTTATTTGCTTTTTTTCATTCTTATATTACTGCTTAACTATTTCAAAGTATTGTGTCGTGGTTTTTTTTATGTGTGAACATCATTTCCCATTTGTCATTTTACTTTCATAAAATTTGGACTCCTTTGAGGCTTTTCTTTTTTTCGTTCTTGCTGACAGTTAACCTGAGGCGGTATACGTGGGTTTACTTTTTATTTTGTTTTCTGCCATACGTCTTTTTGTTTTTTTAATCTAGATATGCGGGGGTGGGCTGGAAGCCCCCCGATGCCCTTGCGGTTGAGCTCGCTCTACATTGGTGGGGTGTATCTAGCCGGGAGATTGTTTGTGGGATGAGCCCGGACTTTTAATATATTCTCTCTTGAATGTATTTTTTTTTGTCATTTATTTATTTTCTGTGTTTTGTTCTCTTCTGATTCTACATGCTCAATGGTGTGGGCTGAAAACATCTGGTGTCTCCGTGGCTGGGCTCACCTTATATTGGTGGGGTGTATCTTGGCCGGGGGACGTTATTATATGAGCCCAGACCTTTTGATAGCTTCTGTTTTTTTAATGTATTATCTTTTTAATGTGTTCTTGAAATATATCTTAATCTATAATGTACATACTATGTTGCTATCAATATACCTGTATTTATTTATTTTATGATATCGCGGTATAGTTAAAGTAACCTTTAAAAACCTTAAGTAGGAATATCGCGATGAATTCTTGCCTTCTTGATTACAGGCTTCTATAATTACACACCGTGAAAACTTCGACGTAGTGCGCATATAATTTAATAAGTAACTAACTTAAATCTTAGCACCTAATCCTAGTTTACTTTGTGTTATTGTGTTACTAAGTACAGTTTTATATGCGTTTTATAACGTCCTTGATGAAGGCTTCAAGCGCGGTCGAAACGAAGCTATGTATTCAGATTATGTAAATGTATTTTATTTTGCATTTGGCACAGGTTTAATCAAATTGCATCAAATCAAAGGCATAATATAAGAAAACAATAAAAAAGTAAAAATTTAATAATAATACCAGTAGGAAAAATGATAACTCATATTTCCATGTGGTTCAGTTATGCCTACAAAGTTTATAATTTACCTCAATTCTATTGTTTCCACCGAAATATTGAAGAAGATTTTTATGCCTATAAAGTTTTTTATTGGACTCAATTCTTATTTTTTCCATCGAATTGTAGATGAAGATTTCCACTGAAATGTGGGAAATACATTCAACAAAGAAATTTTGTGTGCGAATAAAGGCGAACTTTATAGTTTTTATCGTTATAACGGTACCAAAAACATTTTTAATTCACGGTGGCATAAATAATTGTCATGTATATGTAATAAAAGTTTGTCAATCATCAAGGGGTTCTTTATTTTTCCTATAAATAGTATGGCGTGAAATGGTCTGCATCTATGTGTTAGATATTTGGGTGGTGTGTTCACCTTTAGGAAGCGCTTGATGACAACCCATTTTGTGAGGTCTCATTAAAATTTATAATATAACACATATAAAGACTACACACAAACACTATACTAGACCTAAAGCCTTTTACTATCATACGTCGGAAGATCAAAAAAGGTTTGTTTGTAGTTCATCTACCCTTGTAGCTCATCTTCCCTTAGTTAAGGTACTTACGATATGAGATGGAGCCATGGGTAAAACTTTTATTTACTTTTATACAATAAAGGTTTCTCAGATATCCATTTTAGAATCACCCAGTTGAATTCATGGGTGTACATATGATATTTATTCAGTCTTTTCAGGAATTTATCATATTTAAAAGTTGAAAGTGCACATTATAAATGAATAGTTTTGTCGAATAAAAACCAAAAATATGGAGCTACAAATATTGAAAAAATGTATTCATATGTTGTTAACTGTACTTGTTTACTTGCTGATTAATTAATTTATCAATTGTAGTTTCAGTTAGAGGTAGAAATACACGCAATGCGCTAGACCGACCAAGTGAAGGGCGCAACAGGACTACCCTTAACCGCTACTTTGCGAATTGCGGAGTCTATTTATGGATATAGAATTGTCATGAAAATTACTTTGATTAAAAATATATGATACGACAAGCTAGAAGTTCCAACCAGTGAAAACTCACTAAAGAACGGAATATAACCAAATAATTAAAAAAAAGTCGTTTAAATAAGATACAGGAAAACGTAAAGAAGGCCTTTCATAATTTAAAATCATAATTTTGTATGTACACGCTTACTGAAAGCGTCGTCGCTATACTGCTTGTTACTAATTCATATCTAAATTGGGGAGGATTATTTTGCTTAAAGCGCTAAAGTTAAAACAGGGTAGTAAAGGGACTTGAGATAATAACAAATTTACAGTTAGAAATACTGATTATGTTACCGTTTCTTACTTTAAAAAATTAATTCATACATTTTTAACCGTAAAATGAACTGTAATGTAGCATAACTGATATTTCTAACTGTAACTAGAAAGATCAGTTATGCTTTATTACAGTTCATTTTACGGTTAACGGTTAACTTTATATAATAGTTAGAA
Source organism: Odontocerum albicorne (assembly GCA_949825065.1). Taxonomy (NCBI): domain Eukaryota; kingdom Metazoa; phylum Arthropoda; class Insecta; order Trichoptera; family Odontoceridae; genus Odontocerum; species Odontocerum albicorne. The sequence goes on along the minus strand of OX463854.1, from coordinate 35,632,392 downwards.
ATATTAAATCTTTCCCCTCGGCTAGTGTTTTTAAGATTCAATCATCAGCTGAAAGATTAAAAGGTTTTAGTCATTGAACGATAAAATCTCATTATAACACACTTTTCATTGTGAAATTGCTGATTTTCATATAGATTTTACTTGATAATATAATATATACTTGATAATATATCGTTTTAATTTGTTCCCAAAACATCTTACATTATTTTTGCCTGCGAAAACCATACTTGATAATATATTCTTTTAATTTATTCCCAAAACGTCTTTCATTTTTTTCGTCTGCCAAAACTTTGAGTCATTTTACTTGATAATATATCATTTTAATTTGTTTCCAAAATGTCTTTCATTATTTTTGCCAGTCAAAACCATGAGTCATTATACTTGATAATATATCATTTTAATTTATTCCCAAAACGTATTTCATATTTTTCGTCTGCCAAAACTTTGAGTCATTATACTTGATAATACTCGTATATCATTTTAATTTGTTTCCAAAACGTTTTTCATTATTTTTGCCCGCCAAAACTATGAGTCATTATACTTGATACGAATAATATATCATTTTAATCTATTCCAAAAAGGCAATATTTTTTTTTGCCTGGCAAAACCGTGAGTCATTACTTGATAATATATATTTTAATTTGTTTCTAAAACGTCTTTCATTATTTTTGTCTGCCAAAACCATGAGTCATTATACTTGATAATATATCATTTTAATTTGTCAAAACCATGAGTCATTATACACTGAGTACATCATTTTAACTTACTCCCAAAATGTCTGTAATTTTTTTCGCCTGCCATAATATATATTTTAATTTGTTTCTAAAACGTCTTTCATTATTTTTGTCTGCCAAAACCATGAGTCATTATACTCGATAATATATCATTTTAATTTGTCTAAACCATGAGTTAATTTGTCAAAACCACAATTATATACAATAATATATCATTTTACTTTGCTCCCAAAACGCACTTCATTATTCTCGCCAGCCAAAACCATGAGACATTATGCTCGATAGTATATCCCTTTTATTCGTCAAAACCATGAGTCATTATGCTCGATAATATATCACTTTTATTCGTAAAAACCATGAGTCATTATACTCGATAATATATCACTTTTATTCGTCAAAACCATGAGTCAATACTCAATAATATATCACTTTTATTTGTCAAAACCATGAGTCATTATACTCGATAATGTATCACTTTTATTTGTCAAAACCATTATATTCAATAATCTATAATTTTTATTTGTTCCCAAAACGTATTTCATTATTCTCGCCAGCCAAAACCATGAGTACTTGATAATATATCATTTTGATTTGTTTTCAAAATGTATTTATTTATTCTTGCCAGTCAAAATATAGATCCATCATACTTAAAAACACATGCTTTTAATTTATTTTCAAACCTTTTTAATTATTCTCGTCAGCCAAAGTTAATAATATTTGACAATACAGTCTCTCAATTTGTTCCCAAAATGTCTTTCTTCATTCTCGCCAGCGAAAATATATTCTTCACACTTGATAAGATAATATATTCTTCGAATTTGGTCCCATCTTTCAAATATTCTCACCAGTAAAAACGATTAGTTGTCAGCGTAAATCTCAAAACGTATATAATTGTTTGTATTTTTAAGTGGAAACAAATAACGAAGAAGAAAATCCTTCTAATAGCGATATGATTAGTCTTCACATTCTGTGAAATATTATTCGTTTGATTTATTGCCTGTTTGGAGCCCTAATCACGTTATCATCTCTTGTCGCTAAGGGAAGATTCTGATGCAGATATGATGAGTACGAGAAAGGTGATGAATGAAATTGTAAGAGATAAAAAACAGTGGTTATCAATCTTTGAGCCAACAAAAAGTAGAACAATATTTAAAAATGTTTATTGAATAAAAAAAAATATTGTAATATTGGCTAGAACGTAGAATTGAATTTACTAAAATATATGATATATAAAAAAAATGATCTGAATATTTTAAATGGACTGTATTACGATACATTTGAACATTCAAGTAAAAAGGACAGCTTGGAGGTTTAATGCCAAGTGTCAAAGTCTTTGAAACAATCAGACAAATGTTAATAAGTTTTAAATGAAAACCAGGCTGGATTCCTTTTTTTTTAAATCTGGGTTTCAAAGGGAGTTAAACCCGCAACCCCCAGGTTAAAGATTCTTACCAACGAGGTTACGGATGTCATTTTTCGTCATAATAGATAACCCCATTACTAACAACTATTTGAAAAAAGTATATGTTTTTTTGTATTTGTAATTTTAAAACTAAATACAATCATTATGACCATCACGCCATATCTCTATTGGGGTAAGTAGAGAATGTATGCCTCGCCATACATACTTCGCTGTTTTTCACCCTTTCCATTTTCAAAATTAGATTTATTTAGTAATCCTACGTTTTCTAAGGTCTTCCCAAAATCCTTATGCCTTATTTTCGGAAATCTTTTATAATTTATTCTTTTTACCTTTCCTTTCCTGTGCTAAAAAAATCCGTGCGTTCCGGTGCTGTGTATTCAATACACATGTAAAAATGAGCGATTTAAAATCTGAAAAAATAAGAATATTCGTAGCCAATTGCTTAAATTAATTAAATTTGAAGTCAAAAGTGATAATAATTGAAATTTAATTGCTGAAAGCATGAAAAAAAAAACATCGGCCGACGTTCACAAAACGGGCAAAGAGACCATCTTAAATGGATGTCCGAGAGCAACTGAAGCTAGAGAAGAGAGATTGAAAACTGAGATTCTATTTCTTGTGTTCCCATATACCGCAGAAGAGTGAGACGTGAATAGAGATATTTAAGTTTTTAGAAGCAATGTGTACTAGTTACACATCACACGGAAGGAAGGGTTAAAGTGACCGAACCATTTCAATGTTTCTTCCTTCATTTAAAATACTCCAGGATAAAAAAAAAATTATGTACTACTATATACTATAATACATTTCCGTTGTAAACAGCACAATTCGGTGGGTTTATTACCACGTAACAATCTCTTCTTATCAACTGATTCTAAAAAAGTTGCTCAGTGAAAAATTATTTTGGGTCCCTTTAAAAAAAATACCAGCGGAAATCGAACTCAAGACCCCCCAGTCTGGAAGACATTTTTGACCAACTAGGCTTTGGTGGTCGTATAAACTATGATTATCTTTAAAACTTGAATAGCGTAAATATTCAAAAATATATATCGCTAATCAAAGGTTAGCTACCCCTGTCACAGAATAATGAGGGGAAAAGTGTAATTTTGAGATGAGACACCCTTACATCCAGTGTAAACAAATCACGATCATTCATCTCTGTCGTCCGTTTCGTTGTTCATCTCGTTGTTCAAACATAATTAACATTTTATTAAAACACGATGTTTTTGGTTCCTTTGTGATTAATAAAATAGTCTAAAATGGAGATATTTTGCTATCACACATTTAAAACCTTTAATTTATGAACCAACAGATCTTTGTCGTACTTTGCGGCCTAGTAGGTAAAAGGCTTTGTAGCCTAGTAGGCTGACGACCTCTGTGGCTTTGTTGGTAAACCTGTCTCCCGACCCGGAGGTCGCAGGTTCAAATGCCGTTGGAACACAGATTTTAAAAAAAAAGTATTACCGTCTGGTTATCTCTGCAACATCTTTCTAACTGGTTGCAAGATATGACCACATGGCAATTAACCCACCAGATTGTACTGTATACAACAACAGTGCAATACAATAAAGATCTATGTACTGATATTCTATCTCCCCCCAAGTTCTTCGGATTCGATTCCCAATGGAACCCAAAAAAGAAAAATTCCGGATCAAGAAATAGTCTGCTAATAATATAATATTTCATGCGCTAGATGGGTGAGGCTGTTTTTACCTCTCCATGTGTTACCAATACGGATGATGACAGTTTTGCGTTTTATGCCTACTCAAGTAACTCTAAGCCAAGCCTCAAAATATATGGCTGAAGACACTGTTGAATTCAGCTAAACTCTTCAAAATGTCCTCTTCAGCAGTATGGACGCGTTATAGAGTATCATAAATATGAATAAAAAAATCATACAATGTCCGTTACAAGGTAGACAGAGAGTACAAATCTCCAAACTCCTCTTCCCAAGCACACAACTTTTACATCCTTCACATTCATACTCGTATATCTCGTCATACACAATCTTGCACTATTCATACTTTTCACTTAACATTATTTCAAAAAAATTATCTACTTGATATAGGTATATAGGAGATGAATCATTTTACATAACAAAGTTTTCATACAAATAAGTTTATTTTCTCTTACGCATTAAAAATAAGTAAAATTTGTACTCACCCACATTATCCTGATAAGGAAGATAAGATTGAGCGCGAGTCCTCCCATGGCCGGCCCCTTATAGATCCAGTCGCACGGGTGCTCCTGCATCCATTTGCAGACGTTTGGCATTCCAGCAAGCTGAAAAACAATTTTTTTTTACAAGAACGCTAAGTACGACAAATCAACAGGACACTTTCACAGGATGACTAACCAGCGAAATGCGATATTAAAAGAAAAGTTCCAGCAGGCAATATAATAAACGATGCATTATACAATGTGTTTATTGACCGGAGCATTTCAAGAGAAGCCATGCTGGCTTTAAGTAATGGAATTTGATTCCAGCAATATGCAGAGTAAACAAACTTGACGATTATTATTTAAAACTTACAAAAATTATCTATTCGAGTAGTTTAAAAGATACGAGAAGTTTGGAAAGACCTAAAAATACTTGGCACGATTAAATTAATCAAATTTTAAAAGAGAGGATAATGAAAAGCTTTATTAATTGAAAGGTAAGTATGAAGAGGTATATGGACATGGCAGAAGTAAAATATGTTGGCCACGATTAAATTAATGTGTTCTCTCTGCCTGTATTGACAGGATTACAATCAATATATGCCCTGTGAACTTTTTTGAAATTTATTTTATATTACATTCATGTTAAGTCCAATTACACAAAAAAACAAGAAAAAATGAAGTCATTAAAAGTCTAAATATAACATAATTAAAACAGGAACAAAGTTGCTCATGTCAAAGCTATCTCAAAGAGGGAGGCTAAAAGGAAAAGAACCCTTCCGAGAAGTTATGAAATTTAAGGTTTTGAGTCAAGGTAGTATTATAAAGAAATATTTTCAATTCAAGATAAAAGCTAAAAAAAATCTTAGACAAGTTAGCTATTTTTAACTTTTAATAGTATTAAAAAAGAAATACTATTTATGGTAAAAAATAGTCATATTTATAGTAAAAAGCAGAATATAAAAATAGGGTATTGCGCAGTCACAAGAATGAATTTATAATGTTTATGACGTCAACAAATCAAATAGATTAGTTTGAATGAATAAGTTTTTCGGTATGGCAATGTTTTGAATTTGTTGGTAAGACACCTGTCTACCAAATCAGAGGTTGCGATTTGGTAGACAGGTGTCCCAGATTCCCATTGGTACTCATATTTTTACAGGGTTCCAGTCTTGATTTCCTTTAAGGCTTGTTTGAAAATCTTTGATTGAATATCTGGTTTGCTGTATGAGATTACCACATGATAATAAACCCGCAAGGTTGCAACAACGCAAGTGTGCTACTAAGTACATATTAAAAAAAATGTTTGTATTTCAAATAACCAATTCACATATTTTGTTATTAAATATTTTCACAGCAATTAAAAAAAAAAACAATATATCAGAAATGTTTGAAAAGATAAAAGTAATCAAATAATAAATATGTGAAAATGAAAACAACGTTTTTGTAAACAAAACAAGTATGTGTATTTCGAATATTTGCGCGAGAATTTCGCATTAAATCTTATATTTTATTCATCCAGTGTTCAATTAATTTATAAGAATGGTAAAATGTATTAAATATCAGGGGAACAGAATAGCTCAATGGGCAAAAAGCTTTGTATGCCAACGTCAACCACAAATCTTCCCGTGGGATACTGTGGGACTAATTCAATTCAAACAAGCCGTGGTCTTGTGGCCGGACTCAAGAATACCACTAATGGCCAAAATGTTTCACCGAACCGAGGACCTCCAATTGAGAAGAAAATTCTCCCTTCAATTTAAAACCTTTATTTAACAAAATGGCTGGAAACTGGTCTGGAATAGTAATGTGCCAATTGGCAAAAGTTGCACACACTAATGTCGAATTGTTATTTCGTGAATGTGATATAAAATATTATAGATAAGCGCATAAGGTTAAATCAAGAGTATGAACAAGCAGGAGCTTTTCGAGTTCGTTCTATATTGTTAAACATTTATTTTAGTATCACTCTTAGAAAATAAATCACAACCAATAAATATAAAAAATCTGCTATACCCAAGAAAATGTAGCATGTTTCCTGTGACGTTTGAAATGTCATGTCTCAAAAGGATGGGGTAAAGTAATTTTTTTTTACAAATCGAATCGTTTTTTTTATAAATCGAAAAATTGTTTTTCTCTAAACTGAGGTTTTAATTCCTAATTTTCATCATACTGACTTTCTAATGTATTGTATGATTTGTATCTATCTTTAAATATGCCAAGGTCCACTATGAATAAATACTAATAACGAACATTTAATTTTATAAACAAAAAAAATAAAAAATCCAATTATCGTTTACCCCATCCCTAACAATGCAAACTAACGTAGTAACTTGTGACGAACGTCGCCAAATATTATTTGATTTTAAGAAACTGACATATTTTTGCTTATTTGTGACAAGATGTATAAATTTGTCATTATTGTTAGTTTTATGTAATGTGTTTACCTAAATAACTTGCTATTTATTAGAATCGAGGCTTATATTAAGGTTGATAAAATAATTTAAATTAGTGAACGTCGTTACAAGGTTGTATTGGGGCAAATTTGTGAAACGTCATGGGGACTATGCTGCATTTTCTTTAGTATTAGTGAAAAATAGCATTAATAAAATTCTACATTGGCTCATGTGTGGCGAATGAATTAATTTTAAACTTTGTCTCTTTGTATTCAAGTCCCTTAATATCTCCATTGTATTTTTCGAATGTGAGTCTGAGAGATGTTCTATCGAAGAGAAGCAGAATTTGGAGGTCGGTTTGTTCTTCATGTATAAAGTAATTTGTGACAAGTGTTGTTTGCATAATTTAGTATCTCACAATGATAGCTACTAAATAGAATATGCTACACGTACACTGGGAACAACTTCAATCCATAACCGCTCCTCCATTTGCTGAAATGAATTCATATTACATATAAATCTTATTGAATATGTATTTGTTTATCGTTCAGTAATTTTTTTTACAGTCAACTTCTAAAGAGTCTACATTAATTCAAGTCTCGCGAACGATCAATTTCAAACATTGCCTTTTGGATTTAATTATCTTATATCCACTGCATTTTTCGAATGCAGAAATATTTCTTCAGAGAAGTAATACTTTAAGGTCGATTTCTTTTTCATCTAATAAATTTGTTATTTCAAATCAATCCAATAGGGCGGGGTATTACGATAGAGCTTTTGCGGTTCTTGGATCTATGGCGTAGAACTGTTGGCCTCCCAGTGTCAGAAATATGGGTAGTATTATTTGATATTTTTATTAATTTAATATATTATTATTTAATTTCTTATATTGTTGAAATTAATGTTTTAAATGCTTCTTAAATCTGCACATGCCACCTAAAGGTAGACCATTTAACTCTAACTCTAACACTTAAAGGCAGACCATTCCGTACCACATGATCAAATATAACGAAATCCCTGTTATATCTTCCAAACGACCTCTTAGTTCATCCCCTCTCAAAAGGAACATCTCTTAGACATGGATTGGAATAGTCAAATTGAGACATACTATTTAGGAACTTGATACAAAGAACAGCCCTTAAAATAAATATTTTCATGACACTTTAGCCAATACAGACTTTGTAAAACAGACTTATATGATAATATTTATTAATACTTTGTATCATAAAGCATTGAAAACAGACTGTAGTCGCAAAATATACGAGTACAATAACTCAAACCAGTATAATTAAAGTAACAATTATTCAGACGCGACAAAACAAATTAATTTATAAAATACTATTTATTGTTAAGGCATTAACATTGTGGAGGTTTCAAGACATCGTAATTTATTTTATCAAACAGTGTTTATTCCACCTTTGGTAACGGTATAGTCCTACCGGTTTCAAGGCTTTCACCTCATCAACAGAATCTTGTTTGTGTTCCTTGAAACCGGTAGGATTATACCGTTACAAAAGGCGAAATACACAGTGTTTGATAAAACAAATCAGAAAAAATAATTTATAAGAGTTTTTATTTTTTTAAATACATTAACGAATACATTTTCATTATTTAAGATTATGGAAACCCGTAAAAACTGTATAATATATTTATACATCAAGAGAGTTTACTTTCAATATGGGCAACAAGAAAATCGATGCTATCTTTTGGAAAAACTGATAAAACATCCCGATCAAGAATATGTTGTACACGTAGTGAGGTCATGCATACACTTCTGTTTTATGAAGATTTTGATTCAGATCATTTTTAGTCATCTATTCAACTCGAATCTTTGAGAATGCAATTGGGAGTATCTTACTTCAGGATATCCATATCTTTTGGATCACAGAATATTAAAAAAAACAGAGTACCACATGTGTTAACCTGAGAATCAAAACCTTCCGTGCAAAGCTCTTCTGAGGTAGTAAACAAATAATAAAAACCAACAGCCTTAACACTGACTCTTGTGGAACACCAAATTTAACAAAATTATGAGAAAATTCTCCCTTTTTCGTAATAAAAGATTTTGTGGGAAAAATCTCGAAAAATAACTCAAATTGAAAAACTTTATAAAAAAATACAGCATTGTTAAATGCTTTGTTAGATAAGGTTGGTTTTCTAATTTTAAACTACTTAATCTTTTTTTCACATCCGTTCTATGTAATAATAGTTTTCCGTTATATTACTACAGGTGAGTTTAGTATTCCAAAGTTTTTGATAAAAAACGGACTTCCAGAGATTTTAAATCATGGAGTAGAGGACGGGGAAACAAAGGCTTTGTTTTTTTTGTACCCTCACGAACAAAAATTGGTTACACAATGAAGTTTTTTGGGTTGTCTAAGTTCCGAAACATGAATTGTTGTTTTAAATTAATTGTAAACGTTCTCGACGAATAATTCACAATCACTTTAACGAAGTGGCTCTATGACAGAGAAGAGCGAGAATTGAAGTGATTTTGTATGTCTTCACATACTCGCGGGCATCTGAAATAATTATTGATACGAATGTAGAATGTACAATGAGGAGTTGATGTACATGATTTTGATGTTTTTGTTGAGATTATAATACGGTTGGAATTTTGTAAGTGAAAGCTTAACTATGTGTTAGGTGTGAATGTTTCAGGTAAAGATTTTAGTATTTAGGACTAATAAATTAAATTTGTGATAAAAAATGACATCATTTTGTCAGAGGCTCGCTGTTTGTACTTGCACGTTTTAGCAATACAACCACACATAGATAAGCAATAACACCCACAACTTTAGCACAAACTAGTATTGGTACAATATAAATAAATTTTCCAGACTGGAGTCTTTTTATATGTTTATTCGTATACCTATCAAGAATCAAACCTGAAAATCTTGTGTGGATATCCAGCGTAGAATTACCATCTAGAAAATGGAGATCGTCAGAAAGAAGCTCTAAGTGTTATTTAATAAATGGAATAAAGAATAACATGTTGGCCAGCATTTCCTTTCATTGTTTTTAACAATAAATTTAAGATCTTTTTATTGTATTGTATTTTACTTGCGTTGTGTACAGTACAAACTTGTAGGTTTATTGTCATGTAGCCATCTCTCATAACTTGTAAAATAGATGAAAAAGAAGCCTCATGTAAAAATCTTACTGGAACCTTTTTTTAAAGTTATGTACTAACGGAAATCGAAACCGCAATCCATGGGTTAAAGATGTACGTCTTACCAACTACACCACAGATATCTTTATTCTTATTTGAAACATCATAAACTTTGTACTCTTTAACAAAGATGTTAATTTGACATGATTGATTTTATTTATATAACGTAAAATAAAATAAATACTTCAGAATAGTTTTTGAAATTATTTCAAACTAAACACAAAAACATTCCAAACATAAAAAAACTCTATTTTTCTTGAAACTCTTCACAAAGCTACTATAAATAAAGAATTTTCCCCTTTTCTTATATCAAGAATTATTTACAAGGATGAGCAAATAATATAACTTCGCTGAAAAGGGAAAATCCTTCTTGAGAGGCTAAAGTTTAATTGAATATCTTGCAAGGATGACCTTAGAGGAAATCCTTTCAAAAGGTGAACCTGAAGGATATCTTTTGTGATTATATTTTTAATTTATGCTTTGTTTTCACATTATCTCGTAAAAAATGTGTAATTAGTACTGTTTATTCAACCAATTATAATCAAACAGTGTTATGCAATTTTTTCTTACGCTATGCTTTTAAGCGATATCACATTATTTAGGCGGACATGCAGTTATCCCTTTTTTCATCCAAAGTGCCTCAACCAACTAATAAGGTTTGTTTAGAGGGTGGTCGTATATAATTGGATTAATCATTCTTTGATAAAATAGCTATCTTCAGGGAGGGGGGAGGGAGGTTCTTCTTTGCTTGCACCGTGTCAGAGTGTGAAAAGGATAGAGGTGACACCGACACAATATCATACACCATGGAGAGAGAGAGGAAATTAAAATTATATGAAGGCAAATAAAAAATATATACTCTGGAGTAAAGAAGGCATTGGATCCTAAATGTCCAAATGTGTCTAATATAATTGCCACTTTTGGGTCTTAAAGGCTTAAAAGTGCCAAAAATACCACATTTGATCATCATTGTTCATATGTTTAAAAAATTGTACGTTTTGGCTACAGAAGGTCTTTAATCCTAAATATTTATCATAAATTGCCATTTTTTGTTCTTAAAGGTGTAAAACACCAAAAAAGCTACCTTTTGCCAATTGTTCAAATGTTTAAAAAATAAAACGTTTTGGTCACAGAAAGCCATTGATCTTTAATGTTCAAATGTGTCTAAATGTCACTTTTGGGTCTTAAAGGCTTTAAAACGCCGAAAATACCACTTTTTGAACTTAATTGTTCAAATATTTAAAAAATAATCAATGCTCAATATGACTAAAAATTCACATTTTTTGTTATCATTGTGTCAAAATACTCAATCGAATATAAGCGACCCCCCTCCCCATTTTTGTGTTAATTTTATAGATAAAAACCTCACCTTATAGTCGTGCAAATACGGTTACAAGTTACTGAATACCCGATAGTAAACAAAGTACTTTACTTCTTAAATAATTGAAAAAATATAAAAAATGGCAAAAGGTCAAAAAAAGTGGCAAAGGTCAAATAAAAAATAAAATAAATATCTTACCTCAGTAAAGTCAGAAGTCCCCGGCTCCGCCTCCACAGATACAAAGATGCGTACCAGTGTCCACAGTGTCACGAAGAAGGCCGGAGCACCTGTTGATCAAGTGAAAACGTCAGAATAAAAAAAGAAAAAAAAACATACAGAATGCCTGAATCTGACAAGATAAAAAAATGTATGTAGAAGGCTTGAATCAGAAAAGTTCAGAATAGAAAAAAAAACCTAAGAATTAGAGATACCATTAAATATACGAGAATTGTAATTCACAGTTTGATCTGTGATGTAAAACTTGAAAAAGTTCTTTATTTATCGACCAAAGTATATTTATAGATAGTATAGTTTAGTGGATATATATATGCTTTGTACCATTTGTCAGTATGATAAGGATCGTCCTTACTATTGTTGAATACAGATTCAGTTTAACGGATATTTTTTTTGTACCACCTATCAGTATGAGAAGGATCGTTTTTACTATTTTTGAATATAAATTCAATTTAGTGGACATATTCTTTGTACCACCTATCAGTATGAGAAGGATCGTCCTTACTATTGTTAAATATGAATTATATTGTAAATTTATAGATTCAGTTTAGTGGATATATTCTTTGTACCACCTATCAGTATGAGAAAGATCGTCCTTACTATTGTTCAATATGAATTATATTGTAAATTTATAGATTCAGTTTAGTGGATTTATTATTTGTACCACCTATCAGTATGAGAAGGATCGTCCTTACTATTGTTAAATATGAATAATATTGTAAATTTATAGATTCAGTTTAGTGGATATATTCTTTGTACCACCTATCAGTATGAGAAGGATCGTCCTTACTATTGTGGAATATGAATAATATTGTAAATTTATAGATTCAGTTTAGTGGATATATTCTTTGTACCACCTATAAATATGAGAAGGATCGTCCTTACTATTGTCGAATATGAATAATAATGTACATGACCTAAAATAATAATTAAAAATCCATAAAAATAATAGTGAATAAAAACCACTCATTCAAACTCAATATAAAAAAATATTAACAATAATTACTCTACATGATTTGTGGAGCACTGTCTACACATAATGACCCACACTAAAGTTCACTTTTCAAAAATCCAATAATGGTTTATTTAAATCACCTTTGATTGCTGCAAACATATAAAAAAAGATTAAAAACTTATTATTTAATAATAATATTGACGTTGATATGGCTGCTCAAAATGTTACTCATGCACAATGGAGCGGTCACTGGTGTTTGAGGTTTTGGGTTCGTATTGCTCCAAAAGTGGCAATTTTTCTTATTAACGAAGCCATATGCATATGAAAATGTGCTTCGTCTGAAAAAAGTATGTTATTTAACTTGGAAAACTGTTCAAACATTTAAGCCACAAAATCCAACCTAGTAACAAAGACTAGTTCATTTAAATCCTGAACCAGTTAAATTTTACGGAAATGGAGTTTTAAGTCAAACGATAACATTTGCTGCAAAGCCATACGCGACATTGCTAATGCTGACGAACGCTTGCGGGTTGATAGCGTTGGATCGGCGCGCACAAACTCATTTACTTGCTCTATATATTTCATTATGTTTGAGAAGTCCGTGTGTGACTAATAATAACTTGAGTTTAATATTTTAGCGTGGAAGCCATCTCTTCAAATATTTTTACTCACTGCTTAATAAAATTGATGTCGGACACTGTCTTTCATTGTGTAATTAGTACTCTACTCGAAAAACCCATGAATCAATGTTTTGAAAGCAAAATGCCCGCGATTGTCTTGTAAATTGATTCATGGCGACTAAAATTACTTAAACTGTTAGACCAAATGAACTTTATTGCATCCTTTTTCTTCCATGCGTTGAGTAATAAAGAACACAAAAGTGCAATTTATTCTGGACCAACCCGTATTATCATCTCAACAGCAAGCTTTTTAAGTGTTTCAAGGCAGCTCATAAGCCTCACACAATAAATTCAAATGGAATATTTAAAGATATGTTTTAAACTAGTGTGTCAAGAATGGATAACAAGTCAACTATTCATCAAGCTCAGTGGCGTAGCAAGAATATTCTACATTCGGGGATAAAATTAAAAATATGTACCACTTGCACAAAGTGCTTTAAGCCATGTGTCATGTGGGATTAACGTGGAAGCCCAACTGCACAAGGCAAAGCCTGTACATGCATTTCAGTGGAAATATATATATTTTTGCATAGATCACAAATCATAATAATCCTTTTATTATTATTTTCAAGTATTTTACATACCATATATTGCATTTATATGACAAAATGGGTTACGAATTTAAAAATGAAATGAAATAGGTGTTAACATAAGTTGTGTCCGTTTTTTTCCAAATTTAAAAATGAGCACCAAAAGTAAAATAAAATGGTACAGGTTAAACGTCATTCGAAAAAAAAATCTGCTCTACAAGATATTGTGTTTGCTTTTACGTTACATATATCATTTTATTTGATTACAAGCCTTAAATATGGAATGTTAAGTAGACGAAAGTGAGTATTTTCGACACCTTCTTCTGTTCGCGTTCAATCGAGGGAATAAAGCTGCCAAAGCTGCTCGCGGTATTTGCGAAGTGTACGGTGAAGATGCTTTGAATGAAAGGACAGCTCGTTGATGGTTTTTGCGTTTCAAAAACGGTAATTTCGACCTAAAAGACATGGAGCGTTTTGGACGACCAGTGGACTTTGATGAAGACCGCTTAAACCATATTATTCATGAAGATCCCCTTCAAACCACCATAGAATTGGCTGAGCAGATGAATTGTAGTCACATGACTGTATACCGCCATCTTAAATCAATGGGAAAAGTCCCGAAGTTCGGCGCTTGGGTTCCACATGTTTTGAGTGATAATAACAAAAATCAACGTTCGACAATTTCTGCTGGTTTGCTTGCGCCTCATCGAGCTACGCATGGCCACAAGCAAAGGTTCCTTTACCGCATCATTATCGGTGATGAAAAATGATGCCTTTATGTGAATATGAAAAAATGTAAAGAATGGGTGAGTAATGGTCAACAAGCAACGCCCAGAGCGAAACAAGGTTTGCATCCGCGCAAGACGATGGTTTGCATCTGGTGGGATTGGCAAGGCGTCATCCACTACGAAATACTTGAATTCAATCAGACAGTCAACGCGGAGCTATACATTCTGCAAATGCAGCTCAATACTGCAATTCAACAAAAAAGGCCGGATCGGCAATATGGCGTTATTCTGCAACACAATAACGCTCGCCCACATTACAAAAAATGCCATTCAAACGCTTAGTTGGGAAGTCGTGCCGTCAGTTTCCACCTTTTCCGGTCACTTTTGAAAAATTTGCTGCGGCGTTTTCTTCAATAATGACGTCGAATTGCGGACAAGGTTGGACGAATTCCTCGAGTCAAGACCGGATGGTTTTTATCCCACAAGCATTAAAAAACTTGTAGAACGTTGGCGAGAAGTTGTAAATAATAAACGAGAATACATTATTTACTAATTTGTTGTAAAATAATGAAAGAGAATACATTATTAACTAATTTGTTGTAATTTTTTTTATTGTGTCTCTTGTTATCTTCATTTGGAAAAAAAACGGACACAACTTACTATATGTTAACACCCAATACTAAAAACTGTTTATTTTTAAATCGAACGTTCTCTAGCTTTAGTGCACGTTTGATTGTTTAACTTGTTTTCACCGTTTTCATATTTGAGGTGTAATCGAAAGCAAAAACAACAAATGTTGTTTAGAATATTTCATAAAAAACACTTTGGAATAGTGCATAAAAACACTTTGAAGCATGTATGAAAACATTTAAAAAAATCTTTCAAAACAAAAATTACTTTTGGTCGCCCGGAGAAAACTGTACCCCCCTTGCTACGCCAATGATCATTACTGGCTATTGACACCGATAATGCTGCCCCTGATATATATTTGTAAATATATGAACAAGATAGAAGCGAAACATAAGTGTTAGAAAATAATACATTGGAAATTTGTTGACTCTGCCTACCCTAATACGAGTAGGTTTGCTTGATGACGAGATTTCAAATAAATTCAGAACTTGTGTATGGACAACGCAAACTCTGAAATTTAATGCAATGGTTAAAACTGTAAGCATGCTTCGAAATAGCATGAAAATACTTGAGTTATAATATTATTATGCAGAAGTTATGTGATACAGAACAAACACTGGAGATAACTGTTGCCATTCCCCAAGGATCCTTATAATAAAGGATAATATAGTATTACCCAGCTGTCCCCCTTTGTTTTGTAGCGCCTTTGTTACTACATCCAGGATATTATAAATACCTGGAAATAATACCTGCGAAGCTTTTCCAGAAGATCTTAGACTACGGTTTCCCTATTTAAACCTTTAGAAATAATTGCTTTGGGTCTTTTGACTTCTTAGCGCTTTGTAGAATAGTGATTTCTGTAGGTTATATAAATAAACAAGCTTTATTTTACTTTATTAGTGTTACGGTCTTTTATTTAGTTCTAAGTTCGGTTTACTGTGAATTCCACGAAAGGCATCATTTTTTTCTCAGAAATTATTTTACAACGCTATATCAAAAGTAAAATAAGGATTTAAGTAAGGTAAATGCTGTGGACGAAGGGAAAATATGTGGAGTGACAATATATGAAAGAAGGCGAAATGAAGACATCAGAAATTAAATGCATGTTTTAAGTAAGATAAAAAAAGGAGCTTTAAGATAGTTTGGACAAGTGGAGTGAATAAAGGACAAAGGGACTAAGCGAGTAAAAAAATTAGAAGTGCGAGGTGGAGAGGGAAGATTAAAACCGAGAAAAACTTTCTTGGATCAAGTAGATCAGATTTTGAAACAATATTAAATGAAAAGTATTAATAATGAAACATTATGCACGATGATATGCATGAATGAGGAGGCAAAAGATGTGTGCTTACATAAGAAAATTTGGAGATTAGTTCTTTCATCGTACCTTGCAAAGGACATAGCGCAATTATGTATGTGTATTGAAAACGATAGCAATTGAAAATAGGTGCTACAAAACAGCTGTTTATAAGTTATTATATTGTATTAAACTTTCCTTGTATGCAGAACTATCTGGTGAATTTATTGTCATGTGGATTAAAAAAAAAAAGAACGGCGTAAAGCAAGCCTCAGTTTTAACCCAGTAGGAACCCCTTTGAAAAAATCTGGGTTCCAACGATAATCGAAAACCCAAATCCAGAACTTACACACCAACAAGACTACGGATGACATTTCCCACGTAAATTGTTTGTATTTTCAATCACTTTTAAATTTAGTTCCCGATGGTTGTTTATTTTTTTTATTTACATTTAATTCAACACGTGTACGATATGTCTATATTTAAATAAGAAAACTGATAAATTTTCTTGGAGTTGGAAATTTTAGATATTTCAACAAACGGTACTGAGTAGGAGTTTTCAGTTCCAAAAGTTCTTAATAAAATAAAGATTGTATTAGTTTAGGTTCGGTCAATACGAACTCTCAATTGAGAATGAAAATTAATATTATTGAAGAACTCGTAATCTTGGGAATTGTTATTAAATAATTTTTATTTACTTTCCAATATTTCTTCTTATATTGAATTGTAACTATCATTAAGTGAAAGGAATAAAATAAATGCCTTAGAAATTCTTGTACTGAGAAGAATACATTAGGTGACAATATAATACATGAAGTGACAATATAATACATGAGGTGACAATATAATACATGAGGGGACAATATAATACATGAGGTGACAATATAATACATGAGGGGACAATATAATACATGAGGTGACAATATAATACATGAGGTGATAATAAATTACATGAGGTGACAATATAATACATGAGGTGACAATATAATTAAATGATTAGGAATTACTGTGAAATTAAGGCTGAAGAATTAAGATGAAGAAGAGCACTTTGAGATTGTTTTTGGGCATGTAGAACGAATAATTAAAGAATGACTTACAAAACAAACATATAAGGCTTATGTGAGTGAAAGACGTCATAGAGGAATACCAACGAAAGTATAGTTGAATCAAGTCAATAATGTTTTGAAAGAAGGAAATTAAATCAGAAAATCGTAAGAGTTGTACGAGAAGGTGGTAAAACGGTTTTATGATAGGAAAGCCTGATACTCTCACTTCTCTGCCTACCCCGATAGAGAGACGGTGTGATTGTATGTATGTGTATTATTATTTTACGCTTACAGAATCTATAACAGTTTGCTTTTATAATGTGCTTTCATTTTACGTCCTCGTATAACATACTATATATACTAATGCTCGAAAGAAATGAGGCAACATTTCATATAATCTAGATTTTGAGGGTTTGTTGTTTAATTGAAGAAAAAAAAGTAAATTTTTGTACTATAATAGAATCACTGTATCGGATCATAATTTTTCTTTGTCAGCGTTAGCAAAAAGGACAAGCATGCTGATGTTTATTTAGACATACACATATTTCGTGTATCCAATTCCTAGGACTTTTCTGACTTTTTGAATTTCCGTCTTTAAAAAAGTCATTTACTTGGTCCCACAATACTTTCCTTCGTCTTACACTACCACGCATTTACTTGGTACCACCATACTTTCCTTCGTCTTACACTACCACGCATTTACTTGGTCTCACCATACTTTCCTTAATCTTACACTACCACGCATTTACTTGGTGCCACCATACTTTCCTTCGTCTTACACTACCAAGCATTTTCGTTTCGTTTCGTCTTACAATACCACGGAGTGTTCATTTTTATACTGTTTAATACATAAATAGTAACTTAACATAAATTCCTTACAACTTAATTTCGTATCAAGACACACATTTTCACACCCCATGTATTATTCTCAATGCACGGATTTCTACAGTATTTATTCAGTTCATTTCAGTCTTGTTCCACGCCCACGATTCACTCCCATAAATCTAAGTTGGTGCTAAAACACAGTTGTTGACTATATTTTTAGTACACGTGTTTTAGTGCTGAATTAGTCTGCCACCGCTTTACGTCATAACGCTTCCATCATCTTAGGAAATACTAAAAAATAATATATTCGTTACCTTACTCTATTGTTACATTGCTCACTAAATATTTAATTTCTTTTTCCATTTAGTTACAAACCAATATAAGACTCGCTCCGTCCTTGGCATGCTTTAAGAAGCGACTGATAAAAACTCTTAATTTCTAGTCAGTAAAATAACGAGTTTCATTCCTGACTTTTTTTCTCTTTTCCTTTCCTCTCCACCATCCCTTTCTTTTATTTTGATTGATGATATCTCACTTTGTTTGAAAAATAATGTTCGGGTGATTGCCCGTCTTTTTGTGGGGTTCGTGGTCATATGCTCACGAATGTGTTCATGGATTTCGTGGGGATGGATAGTCATTTGAATGATATATGCGACCATGTAACTTGCTTAATTAGCTTTTGTCTGGTTGGTTGAAAGGGATTGCCGCCTAGCAATAAGCCCGCCAGATTGTATTCGCAATAAAAGTGTTAAATAAATAAATAAAAATACTTTTCTAACAACGTAATTTTGGATTTTGCAAAATTTATTGTAAGAGCTTTCTTTTCACATCTCTCATACAATTTACTAATCAAACTCCGCTTTGCTAACTCTAAGATCCTAAAAAATAAAAAAATATATGAACTTTTACAATCAAAAAGGATTAACCTGAGTTAATACATTTGTGGAAATAAGTATAGTTTCGATTTGTATGAGGAAATATTCAAAATAGTTTGCATGATGAAATATATGAATATGGATGAAGCTAGGGCTTTATGCATGGATAGTAAGGCGTGAAGATATGATCTCTATGCCCTACCCTATCGGAAAATAAATGATGTGATGGAATTTAAAAAAAATTGTTTTTGCTTTGAATTTGTTTATGATATATTATGTGATTTAAGGTGTAACATAACCAGCCATAAATTGTACTTATTTTTAACTTATGCAAATGCAGTAATGTGGAATACTTTTCCAATATTTCAGACAATTCAAAAATGTATTTCCTGTGGTAGAATTGTAATATACGAGTATATATAATATAATATATCCGCCAATATTATTCTGAAAAACTTAATTATATTATCATATCCCTTTTACCTGTAAAATATTAATTAAGAAAACCTCTCAAATTAATTACTTTTTCATATTCCATTAGTTATGCCCTTGAGAAGAGTTTGCTCTTTAAATGGCACTGTATAAATTGTCCTTATATTATTACTGTCTACGATACGTAAGGAAATCCCTCGTGATCAAGTGTGCTTGTCAGCCTTTTTATAGTAAAAAGACACCTGTAGATGTATTTGTTCATTATGTGTAAGCTGTTGCGCTTCAGCAAGCACAATGTTTAGACACATCAAATCAGGCAAGAAAGTCAAAGTTTCAAGATGATCGGCAAGCTAAATCTACTACATCCTTATATAGCGCTATTTTTGTGCAACTTCAAAGCATTGTAAGAATTTATGATAAGTACCGATATTAAGCTTAAAAAAAATCAAATATCAAATGGTCTAAGAACATAACCAAATAAAATGAAGTGAATCAGTTAGGAATCAAACCTGAGGCGCCCGCTTACTTAGTATGAATGCTTACCGTTAGATCACAGCGACCGACTAATTATGGTAATTATCAACCGTTAACTTGTCGGTATTATTACCATGTTTGTATCTCTTTTAATGTACAAGAAGTATATAAGTTTAACTAGACCTGAACTTTTAATATACAAGAAGTATATAAGTTTAACTAGACCTGAACTTTTAATGTACAAGAAGTATATAATTTTAACTAGACCTGAACTTTTAATGTACAAGAAGTATATAAGTTTAACTAGACCTGAACTTTTAATGTACAAGAAGTATATAAGTTTAACTAGACCTGAACTTTTAATGTACAAGAAGTATATAAGTTTAACTATACATGAACTTTTAATGTACAAGAAGTATATAAGTTTAACTAGACCTGAACTCTATAAAAATGGTCAGTGACAAGATTCGATCCCATAAACTTTGGATTGGAAAACAGACGCTTTACCAACTAGGCCGAGGAAGTCATCGTCAATAAAGTTTAAAAAATTTACTTGCTAATATGTTTGTTTATACATCAAACACAATATCAAAATATTTCAGTACATTTTTAATAATGCTCATTTAATTTATAAAATATTTTAAAAATACTCACATATAAAGTCATTTAACTTGAGGTGACATTGTTGGCGCTTTGCACAACAGTGCAAACCACTCGACTAAATTATGGTAGAAAAATCGATTTGAGAAAATGGAAGATTCGGTACCGTCTAAACGGGCTCTAATGCATTTCGTTTACCGTTACAAAGTTACATAAAAGTTTATAACAAATCGCGTCTTAAAACTTGTCTCCCAGCATCAAAAGATGCATCTCAAACTTTCAGATAAAACACAAACTTAAAAATAACTTTACGATATTCCAAGTTTCTTGCTAAGGAGTTTTCTTAAAAGCTTCATTAATAGTTGGTAAGGCGCTTGACTTTAACCCGAGGGTTTCGAGTTTATTCCAGATGATGACAACAACAAATATGGCACTGATTATACATTTATTGTAGCCATAAATATTGTTTTATTTACCGTTGGCTTGAGTGTCGTAAATTATTATTAAAAGTCTACATTAGTTTAAGTGTCATGAATGGATTAAGTTCACACTTTGTCTTTAAATCCCCTAATGGGTTGTCTCTAAAGTATTCATTAAATTTGTACCTAAGATATATTGCTTCGGAGATGAGTAAAACTTTGAGATCGATTTCGTTTTTATTTAATAAATAATTTATTCGGAATCAATCCAATAGCGTGATGTATGATGTAACTTTTGCCGCTGCTGGACCTGTGACATGGAATGGTCTGCCTCTTAGTGTTAAAGATATAGGTGGCGTGTGTAGCTTTAGGAAATACTTGAAGATAAACCTTTTTGGGATGTCTTACGAATATTTATGGTTGTTCATGAATGTATTACTGTTCATATATTGGAAGATCTACTAAAGTTTCTTTGTAGTTCGTCATCCCCATGGAAGTTTTCAGCGGTTTTCATACTAAAAATGTTTGTCTGAACCTATGCAGATAAGGGCATGTATTTTATATAATTGCTGCAACCATCACCTACATATCCTTACATGGGTTTGTTTTCCTTTGAAACCAAGATTTTTTAAAAAAGATTCTAGTCTTGTTTTTACTTAAGGTCCATTTAACACCTTTCTGTGTGTTGGAAGATATTGCCTCATGGCAATAATTCCCCCAGGCTGTATTTTATACAACGAAAGTGTAATACAATACCATTTATTAGCATATCAATTTGCGTATTTCAACACACTTTATCCTCCTCAGATGATTCAGATAAACTCATTGAGTCAAGTGCTGTATTTTATTTCATTAAAAGTGTATTCATCTGGTGAAAGAAATAAACCGGTAACAATACCACAGATACTTGTTAGCATTATTTCGTTTTTGCTTGTAGTGTAGTATTATAAATCAGTGTGATAATGAACTGAGAGTTCCGTTTCTTCTCCTGTGGTTCTTACTCCAAAGGTTTGATAAACGGGCTCAAGGTAATGTGGTCTCCAGCCCACGTTCTTCAACGTGTCCAATTCTCCAGCTCAAATATATTGAAAGATTACTATATACACAAATAAATCAATAAGTAAAATTAGGAGATTTTTTCTTATTTAGTTAATGCAATAAGCGACTATTTATGAATGTAGTCGCTTATTGCATTTACTAACTAATAAAAAATGATTCAGCGCTGAAATAATCGATAAAATTCGATATTTATAGAATTTTAACTAAACTTATGCGAGAATTAAAATAAAAAGGTTAACACAAATTCACGAAGTAACTTATATAAAAACCTGCGCATAAATCTTAAAAAATAAACAAATTCAAATGTTTTTAGGAGTTTCACGACCGCAATGTAAAACCAAAGGTTGAGTGGGCTAAACACGTGTTCACGTTGCGGTCACGAATGTATATGGTTAGGTGGGTACTCTTGCGTTATTATTATATTCGGTCATGATTTTGACATCGCCCTGAGGATGAAAGCTGCAACGCCTTCAACATTTCGGTCATAATTTAAACCAACTCAACACGGCAACTTCGAGGAAAAATTAAACTAGCTGAAAATATTTGTGGAAAGCGTTTTAATACCTGAAATGTCAAGATTTTCAAACATAAGCTGAAAATCGTTTAATTTATCTTTCATTAAAGTGTAATTTTCCTTTCTTTGATTTTCTTTTTCTTGTTTTTAGATCATTTTAATAAATAATCTAAAAAAAGAATAAGTGTGGGATGGATGAAATTCAGATCAGTAACAGGAGTCTTGTGTGACCCAAAAATGCCTATAAAACTAAAAGGAAAGGTATACCAGACTATCGTTAGACCCGCAAATATGTATGGCTCAGAATGCTGGACTATGTACAGCTCCTACTCTAGGCAACTTGAAACAGCAGAAATGCGAATGCTTAGGTGGTCGGCAGGAGTATCACTGAAAGATAAAATTAAGAGCTCACGCATTCGTGGTAGCCTGCGGGGTCATTGACGTAAATAGTGAGCGGGAAGAGCGACAGCTGAGATGGTACGGGCACATAAGATGGAGACCACCAGACCATAAGTGACACCCAGAACCCAAGAACATACAGTCTGAGAACGAGAAGAGCCAACCCCAACAGCCTACTTAGGCAATGATTTGGGACAGTGTCAGGAAGAAGAAGTTTTAAGATAATTTTTATTAAGTCTTTGCTCTCTCAGCAGCTTTTTTTAAATAAATAAAACCCGAGTTATACATATTCTTTTATCCAAAAATAAGATGAAAAATCTTTTATATCCGAGTTAAGTAGTTAAGGGAAAGTTTTGGAAGCGTTAACTTTCTACACTAAAAGTCCAGCGCATTAACCGTACGGTCAATCACCCCTCATTTCTTACCCAACAATTGTCAAAGAAAATTATGTACATATAATTTGATTTCTTATTTTCTCTGCATAATATTTACTTCAATCGATAGAGCACGCCCTGGGAATGCTTTGAAAAAGTTATCAAAAACCAATTGAGAGGAAAGGATGATGAACTTGAAAAGTTTTGCAAAAGAAGACTAAATTTTTTGTGGATGTTTGAAAGTTTATTTAAAAATATGCGATAAAGGTTTGGTAGCTCAGAATATTGATCAGAGGAAAAAAATATAAAATAAATTTGAATAAAGTGATCAGATTTGAAAGGTTATTATGAAAATGTTTTTGAAAGACGATGAAGTAGAGTTTTCTTAATCAAATAATCTACAATGTAATACATGCCACTTCATATTGACTACATATACTTAAATGTAATTGAAACCTGTAGCGGAATCGACTCGATAGGCTGGCAACACTGATTTAAGCGGAAGAGCTCATCTGTCAATCGCGTCAGCGCAAACGAAGTATAAAATCTATGCCACTGTGGCGTGCATATGCTCGGTCAATGACCGGCGATGCGACCTTTGCATTCCTTGACAATTCAAAACAAACAAGTACAAGGTCCACACGCCGGTCATTCAACTCATTGCCGGGCGTGGAGCGCATTCCATACTA
Organism: Odontocerum albicorne; assembly: GCA_949825065.1. NCBI lineage: Eukaryota > Metazoa > Arthropoda > Insecta > Trichoptera > Odontoceridae > Odontocerum > Odontocerum albicorne. Next base: position 35,608,429 of record OX463854.1, on the reverse strand, counting down.
GAGCGAGAAGGCACCACATCTGTCGCGCTAGATCCGTATTTGAATGATACCTACATACGACATTAATCGTTTTGCGAATGCAGAAACGAGACGGCGGCATATCGCGAGCGCATTCCCGCAGACATTCAAGAATGATATAAATACCTACGTCTACCAATAAAATTTCTCTTTCCGCATTGCGATCGAAAACGAGTTTTATTTATCAACAAATCATCACCATCTCTCCCTTAAGGACATTGCGCCTAAAGTGGTGACCCCGACGTGATTTGAACACGCAACCTTCTTTAGGCACTATGTCCTTAAGGGAAGGATGATGATGATTTGTTGATAAATCAAAACCACAGAAAACTTAACAAGGAAATATGAACTACAATTAAATTTTTGTAGGTTTTGGGAAATGTGATAGTAAAATATACAGCTTTAGGTGTAGTTTAAGTATTAATGTGTAATGTATAATTTTATCATGAATTTTGATAAGAAAATTTTCAGAAACAAAAATGTACTCAAAAATTTACAGAAATCGTGGAAAAGGGAAATGCTGGTGAAGTAATTTTTCATTTCATAATTTTGATCAAATTTGAGTTCTCATCTTGTATTGACGTTCTTCTCTTCTTCCTAGTGTCATGTCAGGTCCCCCCAACGTTGACTATCACCCGAGAGTAAGCATCTTGGTCCCCGGCAGCCCGAAAAAGATTCCCAACGCTCCTTATACCAGTTCAATCACGTCTGCCTTGGATGATCAGGTGCAGTAATTTGTATTTTTCTCCTCTAAGTACATGACCCAAATAGGACACCTTTCGGAATTTGATATAAGTCAGCAACTCTCTATCAACTTTGACTCTTTGAAGAACCCTTGTGTTGCTGACCATATCCATCCAGGGTATCAGTAGCATTCTCCGGTGTATTCACATTTCGAATGCTTCCAGTCGGTTCATACTACCAAAGTGTTGACGTTATTCTTACTTATTATGGTCAGTTTTCAACAAGCCATTTTTTTAATATAGTTTTATATTTTTTGTATATTTTAATATCTCCTATGGCTTTAGGTAATGCATTAAATAACTTAGGTGCATGGTCACGTGGTAACGTGTACTGTACTTCCGTGCGGAAGGTCGCCGTTTCAAGTCCCGCACTGTGCTCTCGAATGAGAGAGCCATTTTTTCCGCCCAGTTCTCGAAGATATAAGGATACCTATGGCCTAGGTCATACTATACTTTCACGAAAAAAAGGAAGAAACATGCCGGTGTGACCCGATCGTCTCATTCTGGTGTGCAATCGGTCCAGCAAGTTTGCTGATGTGCAATGATCTTTCACTTTTAAAAAGGAAGAAACATGCCGGTGTGACCCGATCGTCTCATTCTGGTGTGCAATCGGTCCAGCAAGTTTGCTGATGTGCAATGATCTTTCACTTTTAAAAAGGAAGAAACATGCCGGTGTGACCCGATCGTCTCATTCTGGTGTGCAATCGGTCCAGCAAGTTTGCTGATGTGCAATGATCTTTCACTTTTAAAAAGGAAGAAACATGCCGGTGTGACCCGATCGTCTCATTCTGGTGTGCAATCGGTCCAGCAAGTTTGCTGATGTGCAATGATGTGCAATGATCTTTCACTTTTAAAATAATCCACAGCACAGCTTCTCTGTTCAACTGAATAAGTGAGTTTTTTTTACGATTTGGACTCTTTTATGCTTTTTTCTCTCTTTTCGCTGGTGATAAGTCGGAGGTTGTGTGTGTTTGTGCGTTATCTTCTCATTAATTTTTATATTACTGCTTAATTATTTCCATGTGTTGTGTTGCGGTTTGTATGTGTGAACATCATTTCACATTTGTCACTTTACTTTTAGATAATCTGAGGACTTCTTGAGGCTTTTCTTTTTTTTTCGTTCTTGTTGACAGTTAACCTGAGGTGGTATATGTGGGTTTACTTTTTATTTTGTTTACTGCCATATATTTTGTTTTTTTAGTCAAGATGTACATGGGTGTGGGCAGAACGCCCCCGACGCCCTTGCAATCGGGCTCGCCCTACATTAGTGGGGTGTATTTCGGCCGGGGAAATGTTTGTGGGATGAGCCCGAACCTTTTAATGTTTTCTATCTTAAATGTGTTTTCTGCAGTTTGTTTTGAGATGTACCTATGTGCGATACTCGGAATGAGTTTATTCTATTTATGTACACATTGTGTTACTGTCATTGAACCTTTATTTGTTTGAATTAATCTGAGGTATTTGTTTTTTTTTCTGCCATCTGTTTATTTTCTGTTTTTTTTTCTTCTTTTTCTACATGTGCAAGGGTGTGGGCTGAAAAAAATCTGGTGTCCCCGTGGCTGCTATATTGGTGGGGTGTGTCTTGGCCAAGGATATGTTATAAGATGAGCTCAGAAATTTTGATAGTTTCTGTCTTAAATGTATTTTCTGCAATTTATGTCTTTTTGAAGTGTATTTAAATATATTATACACATACTATGTTGCTGTCAATAAATCTTTATTTTTATTTATTTATTTATTTATTGACGTTGTAATGATTAAGATACCCTCACCTACGAGGTCCAGCAATGATGATGAAATAGCCAGGTTCACAAAACATCTCTGTCCAAAGGCCGTTCGCCAATATGGTAATTTTCTTAACCTTAAATTTCTTCCTGTTGTTTTATAATTGCTTACTTACATAATTTAGATTCCAGAAAACATTTTGACCACACTATACAAGTAACATATCACTGTGGTAAGCAATTAAGTTAAAATCAACAAACCAAACCGTTAGACATACATAAATGTTAAATAAATAGTTATAATCAGAAGACATGTTAATAAGACACAAATTTCTAAATAAATTTTCAGATAAATCCTAATGTTGTTTACATATTTGTCTCCAAACATGTTTCGCTTTCTCTCCCACGGGATTCTTCCACACGAGTTAACAGCAAAGTCAAGGAAGCTCTCAAGGAGGTTTATCCTTGTAGCATCGGGAAGTGCTAATTAGGCTCGGGTGTGACATGCCAAAGAGTAGAAGGGGTTGCCGGTTGCTACGTAGTTAAGTAGAGCGTTATGCGTGAATGTTCCCTTAAATGATGGTTGCCATACATTCAAATATATTAAATGGGTCAATGAATAATGTACTCCTTTTGATTATACATATATGATTATCAACATCGCATCATCTTTAAAAGAATGTCGAGCTTAATGCTGTATTAGTGAGTAAGTGAAACCAAGATTTTTTTGTTGAAAGAGAAAAAAAGATGGACACATGTAGAGAATGTGGTTATAAAACTGACAGTTATATCCAAATTACATGAAGAAAAAGAAGATCATAAAGGAAAAAATGGAAGATGATCTATCCAACTCAAGATGATGGGTATACAGTTTTTATTTAATGGAAAGAACAATAATATAAGAAATAAAAGTACATTTTAATGTCAAATTCAAAACTGTTTTTAGTCAAAACTGTCATGTTGAGAATTCTGACCGGACATTGTGTGGATCTTTTCAAACTATGTTATCTTGAACCCATATAAAACAGTGATGATTTTTTTTGGTCGATCAGTATGTATATCGTACAACACTATATCGTTTGGTCGATCAGTATGTACATCGTACAACAGTACATCATTTGGTCGATCAGTATGTACATCGTACAACAGTACATCGTTTGGTCGATCAGTATGTACATCGTACAACAGTACATCGTTTGGTCGATCAGTATGTACATCGTACAACAGAACATCGTTGGGTCGATCATTATGTACATCGTACAACAGTACATCGTTCGGTCGATCAGTATGTACATCGTACAACAGTACATCGTTTGGTCGATCAGTATGTACATCGTACAACAGTACATCGTTTGGTCGATCAGTATGTACATCGTACAACAGTACATAGTTTGGTCGATCAGTATGTACAATACATCGTACAACAGTACATCGTTTGGTCGATCAGTATGTACATCGTACAACAGTACATCGTTTGGTCGATCAGTATGTACATCGTACAACATTACATCGTTTGGTCGATCAGTATGTACATCGTACAACAGTACATCGTTTGGTCGATCAGTATGTACATCGTACAACAGTACATCGTTTGGTCGATCAGTATGTACATCGTACAACAGTTCATCGTTTGGTCGATCAGTATGTACATCGTACAACAGTACATCGTTTGGTCGATCAGTATATAAATCGTACAACAGTACATCGTTTGGTCGATCAGTATGTACATCGTACAACAGTACATCGTTTGGTCGATCAGTATGTACAATACATCGTACAGCAGTACATAGTTTAGTCGATCAGTATTATTATCGTACAACAGTACATCGTTTGGTCGATCAGTATGTACATCGTACAACAGTACATCGTTTAGGTTTTATTTTTTACAGTCACTTGTTAAAATTCTATTCCTCTGCTAAAATAGTTCTTTAGATTTATATGAAATTGTAATTTATTTTTATCAAACACTGTTTATTCCACTTTTTTGTGACGGTATAACCCTACCGGTTTCAAGGCTTTCACCTCATCTTCAGGGGAGCGCAAACAAGACTAAATGCTGTTCGAACTGGTACCGACATACACGCTCCAACGGTTGGATGCTGAGGGGTGAGGGAGGCACGGGACAATTTCGGCCAAGAGCGGAGAGATTTTTGGGTGAGATTTTCCCAAAAATCTCTCCGCTCTTGGCCGAAATTGTCCCGTGCCTCCCTCACCCCTCAGCATCCAACCGTTGGAGCGTGTATGTCGGTACCAGTTCGAACAGCATTTAGTCTTGTTTGCTCTCCCCTGAAGATGAGGTGAAAGCCTTGAAACCGGTAGGGTTATACCGTCACAAAAAAGTGGAATAAACAGTGTTTGATAACAATAAATTACAATGTCTTTAAACCTCCACAACGTTAATGCCTTAACTATAAACAACATATTTATATGAAATATATTATTACGGTACTCGTAGATTCAATTAAATTAAAAAAATAATTAATGTTTTACAAGTTCATGTCACATTTCCTTGATTTCTCCTAACTTTAACTTGTTTTGCTTAGCCCTTTGTTAAATTAAGAAACATCGAGTACTATTGATTAAATACGATTAGTATAAAGGACTGTTTATAAATTCAATTTATTCTATGATCGCTTGAAAAATATGTATGAAAATGAGACCTAAACTCCTTTTTGAGCTTTTCCGTTAACTTCATAGTTATATATATTTAGTCTATTACAGCATACAGGATCTGTCACGTAAAAAGCTCGTCCGTACAATTTGGACTTATTTGCTTAAAAATGTCATAATCATATATATTTTAGAAGTTGATACAGATCGGAGCAGCTTGCATATCTCAAGAAGAAAGCTCCTCGATGTATTCCAGAGTGTAACCTTCCAACGCCTTAAAAACTACCCGGCAAGTTTGGTATTCAATGTTAATGAACTGAATAATTGAATAAAAAATCTAGTATTAAAAAACAGGAAAAATGCTGGAGGAGGTATTGAAAGGCAATTGATTAAGAATGAGTAGAATTAAAAGCGAATATGCACTCGTATTTCTTAATCAGAAAACCAGACATTAGTTTTTCTCCAACATTACTTCTTGATGTACGAGTATTATATTATACTTTTGTTGTATACGGTGTAACTTGGTATGTTTTCTTTTGTTGTATACGGTGTAACTTGGTGTGTTTTCTTTTGTTGTATACGGTGTAACTTGGTATGTTTTCTTTTGTTGTATACGGTGTAACTTGTTATGTTTTCTTTTGTTGTGTACGGTGTAACTTGGTATGTTTTCTTTTGTTGTATACGGTGTAACTTGGTATGTTTTCTTTTGTTGTATACGGTGTAACTTGGTATGTTTTCTTTTGTTGTATACGGTGTAACTTGATGTGTTTTCTTTTGTTGTATACGGTGTAACTTGATGTGTTTTCTTTTGTTGTATACGGTGTAACTTGGTGTGTTTTATTTTGTTGTATACGGTGTAACTTGGTATGTTTTCTTTTGTTGTATACGGTGTAACTTGGTATGTTTTCTTTTGTTGTATACAGTGTAACTTGGTATGTTTTCTTTTGTTGTATACGGTGTAACTTAGTATGTTTTCTTAAAATACGTTTTTATGATATAGGGAAGTACCTAATCTAATGGTCGCAGCTATTCATTTTCTTTCTTTTCTTGAACTCAAATTGTTTGAGTTTATTTTTTAAGTACTTTTAATCCGACAATAATAGTGGGTGTAAGTCCTGAGCTTGAGCGTTCTTTTTGAGGAGTTTGTTCTCTGAATGGCGCTTTATAAATTATACTTTTATTATGAGTCTTCATAGTATTTTTTGTAAATTATAATACAATTTTTTATTAAGTTATGAACCGTTCGAAAAATAACATATGGTACCCGTAAGTTTGTTTGAAATGTTGTTTACCTAATCTTATTCTTGGGAATACGCTTGTAAGTCATTCAGAAACATATTAAAATTTAACTGACTACGCGGCTTAAATAAACAACTTAAAATTAACAGGTGTTTAAGTAATGTATCGACGTAGGATTGAGGCTTTTGAGATGTGAATCTACAGACGTGTCCTCAAAATTCTCTAGACAGATCATATTACAAATGTGGTAGGGCTTGTTCATGTGTGAAGGTTCACAAGTCGCAGTATCTCGGTCACATAGTGAGGGGCACCGGCGGCTGGTCTCGAGGTGCGTCGGTGCACTGAACCGGATAAATAATTCGCAATATAGAGAAATAGTCTCACGGTTTACTGTATGTCTCTGTCTGCTCAATATGAATCTGCGTTTCCGTCCGGTGCATATTCGAGATCACTCCAGTATGATTTGGCAAACTTGGCCGGTCAATTTGAAAGAAATACTTTTTTAAATTTTACTTAAAATTGTTTTGAATTTTCACTTAAATAAAAATACTTGTATTATTTGTCAGTATTTTGATACATATTTAATCCTTACAAATATTTTACATTTTTGGAAGTCATGTTTGCGAACATATAATTTAATTATTGCAAATTATTTCTCCGGTTCTGCGCATCAACGCACCTTGAGACCAGCTACCGCTAGTGAGGGGTACAATATACCTAACTGATCATTCAGGGAAAAATAAATAGTAAACGAGATACTCGTAGAAGACCACGCCGCATTTTTTTGCTTGTGGGAATGTTTCGGATTCAGTTATGGTGAATTATTCCTGGCTGGAGTTATTGGATAGGACTGCTATGATGGTGACCAGCCTTCGATGGAAGTCGAAAATATAGACTCTCGGGCTTAAGCAAAAGAGAAGAAAAATAATAATTTCTGCGTGGAAGTTCCAATTCGTTAATGATAAGTGTGAAGAGGATATGAAATGAACCGAAAAGTATGAAGATCAATTATTTCTGTCTGCCTCGCAAGAGACACGACATGGTGGTACATATGAATGTTCTTTACTATACCTATATATGAAAAGATCCTAGACACGATGCAAAAATTGTACGATTTTACCAATTTATTTCGTGTCACATATTTATATATTTAATCCAAAGTCGCTGTCGAAATTAATCCATTGTTTTATGCTTCCCAAAATATATATTATATAGAATATAACATCATGTCTAGAGGGTATAAGCATAAGTCAATTTTAAGTCACTTTACATAAGTGTTTTTCAATATTTTCTTTGTGGTTAGGTTTGAGGTTAGAAAGTCAAAACATTTGATCAACTCTTATCTTAGGGCCTCTAAAAATATCGTATGTTTTTGAAGGGTTAACTCAACAAAGTTCCGCCCAAAATCTTTCAATTTGCTGGCCTGAACCAACTTTTCCAACTACTCGTAAAATTTGAGAAGAAAATATTTCTTATGGAAATAAAATTTACTAGTTTTTTTAGAAAATTATGTAATATCAAATACAGAATATTTTTTTGAAATCATCAATGTCAACTATGTGTCACGCCTTTTGGCTATATTTAAGAAACAACAATTATATGTACACAATTGATTACATAAATCAATTCACCAAATATCAATCTTACCAAGGTGACAGGGCCGGACAGGTCAGTCGGCTTCTTAACGAGACAAGTACTCTTTAGGTCTCTGGGGTATTGTTGGGTTCTCTTAACTCTGAATAACTCTCTCTAGTTTCTCGCTGGGACAGGCGACACAATTAAACAAGAACAATTTGTAATGAAACAGTTTATTGTATTGTAAAAAAAAAGAAAAAAGAAAAAAAATATATAAAAAAAACTAGACGAATGTCTAGAAAAAAAGTTTTAAAATTGGCAACAAATATAAAAATGTGTTGTATTTAGCAAGGGAGATTCCAATAACAATCTAGAGTTAAACTTGAGCGATGGTTAAAATGTGCGGACGAAATTCACATTAAAAATAGGAGGAAATATTCACCCGTAATCAAAATGGCGTCCTGGAGTTCTGTGATATATGAGGGAGAGCAGTGTCGGACCCAAACGTCTGAATCTCACCACGTTCTGCACGGAATAGGTCGAGCCAGCTAGCGCCCGCTCCCCCCTGGCCAGGAAGTACCACGAGGCAGGGGTGCCAATCTCGACCTCGGTCCCCCGTGACAATGTTGTCATTGAATAAAAATGTACCTGACTGCAAGGGTAGTTACCTTTATCTTATTGTCTTTAGTATTTTAAAATATTCAAGTATTTCATAATATTTTAATCTTCCTGTTTTCAAGGCAAGCACATGGTCTCGACACCACAAGTTTCATAAATTATGACATGTCGCGAATTAAAAATTTCGAGGACGTGAAGTATGCAATTTAACAAATATAGTCCTAACACCCCACCCTAAGTTATTGAAAGAACAAAAAAAAAAAACAAACAAAAAAAAAATTATCCTCCGTATATCACAGACGCATCAGTCCGAGGGATGTTTCTAAGGAGCGAGGGGTGTATGTACCCCTCACCGGATACGGTTTCGTGGCCGATTTATCTCTAGTCAGCATTTGCCATAGGTGTAGTCTTAATTGGTGTAAGACCGACCACGAGGAAGGGAACCACGTAAACCTTTCCTTAACTAGGCTCCTAAACAATTTAACTTCAACACATAGCCGGTTACACAGGAGCGGGAAACAATCCTTCCCAACTCCTTACACAAAAAAAGATACACAAAGGTACAAGATTACAAGAATTGATACAAAACAAAACAATGCACAATGGTACACGATTACAGGAAATCGATACAATATTATTAAAATCAAATCACACAACAAGAAATTAAAATAATACTATACAATCGGGTAATATAATTAATAAAATATTAAACTGCAAGGTCAACTAACAATCAAATGTTGACCAAGAGGGAAACAAATCAGTTAAGCCATTCTCTCATTACAATATTCTGAGAAATGGACACAGCTTAACCAAAATAATAAAACAAATCTGCAGTCTTCTCCCAAAGGCTGACTTTAGTGGGTTCACTGTAGGTCACGGGCCAACCTATAAACCAGCTGCTCTTCAAAGGTGATTCCTGAAATTCTCCCCTTTCAATGTGGATTATCTTCAAAGGTGATTCCTGAAATTCTCCCCTTTCAATGTGGATTCCGTCCAACCAACCACCCACATGGCTCAACACAAAATTAGAATCCCACCTCCCTTGATACACCAAAGACAACACTTTACAACACATTCCTTTCCTCGCCCTTCCCTATACTGCACAGTCGGGAACCGATAAATTTTAAAGCGGCCCCATATCACGGGCGCTTTCCACAATACGACCGCCCCTAGCACACAGCACAAGACGGTCCAAACTTCCGGCCACTACCGGGCGTAGTGATAACAACAATGATAACAATAAATTTCGCAATTGCCAATATCTATCATTTAAAAATTTCAAGAGGTTCACACAGAACCTTATACGTCAAATTACAAATATCCTATGGTTCACACAGAGCCATTTTCGAGGACTTGTAACTCCTTAAGTTCAGACAGAACTTTATACATTGAATAACAAATATCCTATGGTTCCCACCGAACCATTTTCGAGGACTTATATCTCCTTAAGTTCAGACAGAACTTTATACATTGAATAGCAAATATCCTATGGTTCACACCGAACCATTTTCGAGGACTTATATCTCCTTAAGTTCAGACAGAACTTTATACATTGAATAACAAATATCCTATGGTTCACACCGAACCATTTTCGAGGACTTATATCTCCTTAAGTTCACACAGAACTTTACACATAACTTGGGTTTCCTCAGACTCCAAGGTCTGGACAACCGTTGCAGTAACAATTCACCACCACACAGAATGGTAACTGTATAGGTGGAGCCTTAGTCCCTTAAAAAAAAAAACACAAAACATGATAGAAAATTGGCAAGTAGCCCCGGCTGACAGCAGGACGCGTCTACGGACCCCCAGAACAGAGCCAAGAATCACGTGATACCATTTACACAACTTTGGTCATCTAGGATCCGAGCGACAGACACGCGACCCCCCCGAACCGAAGCCACCCTAGCCCGAAACATGTGCATGACAGAACACATAAAAAACACAAAACATGATAGAAAATTGGCAAGTAGCCCCGGCTGACAGCAGGACGCGTCTACGGACCCCCAGAACAGAGCCAAGAATCACGTGATACCACTTACACAACTTTGGTCATCTAGGATCCGAGCGACAGACACGCGACCCCCCCGAACCGAAGCTACCCTAGCCCGACACATGTGCATGACAGAACACATCTGTAATCGCAATCGCTAATTTGGGTTCATGAGGCCCGTGATGGAGACACACAGCAATCCATCCCAGATGTATTCTCAGGCCATCTTCAAAACCTTTATCGGTTGGGAGGCTAGCTTCCCCCAACCCGGACTCTTAAGGCTGCCCAGGGCCTCTCGGTGATTCCCACCGAGCCAAAGTAAGGAGACAATGATAAACAACAAAAACTGGGAATTCAATTTACCGAGCGAGACCCACCATACGTCCGACCACAAGGGCACGGGTTCGTTTCGAGATTTAACTATCCAAGAAACGCAGCCCCCAGTCATGACGCATGCTGCCAACACTACAGTAACCAGAGCTCTTATCCCAAAACTCAAAACAGAGCAAACTTTGGAATTCAATTTACCGAGCGAGACCCACCATACGTCCGACCACAAGGGCACGGGTTCGTTTCGAGATTTAACTATCCAAGAAACGCAGCCCCCAGTCATGACGCATGCTGCCAACACTACAGTAACCAGAGCTCTTATCCCAAAACTCAAAACAGAGCAAACAATACAACGGTAATCACCGTAACAGTTACATAAAATCGGTACAAGTTCAAAACAAACAAAAATAGAACGGCAATTACCGTAACAGTTACATAAATTCTGTCAAAGTTCATTCGAGAACGCACCATACTCTTATCCTTATTCCTCCCAGCAGCACCACTACAACCTCCACATTTCCCATAAACCTTTCATCGCGCTGCCTAACAGACTACCATGCGACCCCGTACTCGGTGAGTGCTTTGACAGAACAAAATACATTATAATATTTTACACAACAACAAAAAAAATTAATCATTTTTATTTCAAATTATATACTCCACACTCAACAGGAGCCAATTCGTAAACAAGATGACTTACTTCGATACTATAGCCCTTCAACACCGTGGAATGCTACACCTCTCTAACAAGAAATTCCGAACACATCAGCGGTTATTATCATCATGGAACCCCGTCCAATAACTAACACTTGCTACGTGCAACTATCCGAAACGGATACTCCACTGTACCATCTGTACAATCTTTTCCAAAATTCAACTCGGTGGAAAGCAACACCTACTCCATAGCATTACTGAACAATTCTACTGCTATTAAACTTGCGGACCACCGTCCAGCGATAGCATTTGTGCAAAGCAATTATCCACGATGGATACTCTACTGAATCTTCAGTACAATCTTTGGAACGCTACTCCCGGGGGAAGGGTACACCTCTCCGTCAAGAAGTTCGGAATACATCACGAATTCTTCTCAGATAAGACAACGACTAGGAAGGCAATCCTTCCCTAATACGAAATTCTGAAGACTTCCAAGAATTTCTTCACTTAATGCCCTAACTTCTGCAGCCAGTAATTCGATAGGGAATCTAATGAGAAGGTAACAATTACCACTAAATAACCCACAACAGCTGTTAGGTAACCCAATACCTAAGCTCGCATTACACAAGAGCAATTTGATCCTGAATGTAATACGTGTACCTTCTACAAACGGTACTAATCATCTATGTATTACATGAATTCTTACTTCAGAAGGACCTAAGTCCTTCGTTGAGATACATATAATCCTACTCTAGGCTCTCAGCATTCCGCCACTCGTGGTCCAGGCTTAGGTTCATTGAACGCCAGGTATTCTTTGGTTAAGTCACCGGGTTGAATACCAGCCCATACATAAAACATATGGAAATGAATCCATACGAGATTGCCCACGGCCAGCCCACATATTCATTCACCCTTGTGCTATAATAAATTCGCACCGGTGACGTCACTTGACATACTAAACTGACATTCACCAAGGAATCGACAGTATATACCTTCAAGGTATTATAACAAAATATTTAATTTAATTATTTTAAGAACCATTTTCCTAACCATGAATGACTCCCAATTAGGCGCTGACGAACCCATCACTACACTGTCAACTATCAGCTTATCTATAATCCACCCGGGCACAGAAGCTGTGCTCAGGACCGGACCCATATCATATGTTTGCGTCCTTATCGCGTGACGACGGACTCACCGCATAAAGTCTATTCTAAGCTATACTGTATTCAATAGTCTATTTATAGTATATATGCAACTACTAAACTTCTACCGTCTTTTTATAAGAGAATAACCCCTGTATTCCTTCCCTCTTACAAGACAAGAATGATACATTTAATAATTTGACTCCAGGTCACGCTTTCTAGTTTCTAAAGAGAGAATACTCGACTACGATCTCCCTATTACGACGAAAAACAGTTCTATAACCAAATATTGGTCACTCGACCACGCTCCTTAGCTTCTAAGGAGAAAATACACAAATAACTCTATCGTTATTGCAACAACAAAGGGGCTATACTCTATTTAACACTTGGCCATGCTCCTCTTATGTGTCTCGACTACGAGAATCCGAACTAATTCTCACTTAGCTTTATGACATGGAGTGCTATACTCCTCTGTCGGTCACCCGATCGCGAGACTATCATTGGTCAACCTTTGCAATGTCCTTCACGTGATATCTCCCTACCACTTTCCCACTAAGCTCCGACAGCTCGTAAACCGAATTGGAGATTTTCTTGCTAACTATACTCTTTATAAATCTCGGTGCCAACTTGGCGCTGAAGTAACGACCTGCATTTGACTGCTTAAAGGACTTCCTCCATACCACCTGTCCAACGGACAGACGTCTCTCTCTACGGCGTAGGTTATACCTAGCTGCGCTACGCTTAAACCCAGTCAATAGTTTAGCAGTGACGGTCTCGTACAATTTTTCCATTCTATTTAGCCCTTGGAGATAATTAGGAGATCTCGTGGAAGAGACAATCTGATTCGAATCCAGTTGGTCGTGGAACGAAGCATGGGGAACCGGATGGAATCCGTGAAACAGATAAAAAGGGGTGCTACCGGTGGCTATGCTCACAGTATTGTTTAAACAGGAACAGATCTTCCCTAAGAATTCGCACCAATCTCGTTGATTGTCCTGTACCAAAATGGATAGACACGTCAGAATTGAAGAATTATATCTCTCGCTGGTATTGTTTTGCGGGTGATAATACGCGTTGTAAAAGAGGTCTCGTATCCCATAGGATTCCAGGAATCCTCTGAATTCCTTCGATATGAACTGCCTACCATTATCCATTACGATGGTGCGTGGCACCGAACACGGGAGAAATATTGACGCTTCCAAACACCGAATTATAGCCTTAGACGTGGCCACTCTCAAGGGAAAAGCCCATACATACTTACTAAAGTTATCAACTACCGTTAAAATATGAGAGTTCCGTTTCCTAGACAAAGGCAAGGGGCCAACGAGGTCCATACTCAAGGACTGCATGGGCCGGGATGCTTGCTTGGGCTCACTCATAAGGCCACATGGACCCTGTGTGTTATGTTTATAGGCCTTGCACGTTTCGCACCGCGATATAAAATGAGTTACTGCCTCAGATAATTTGTTAGCAAAATACGTCCGAGTAATAATTTCCATAGTCTTCCTAACACCCGGGTGACACAGGTTCGAATGTATATCATCGATCAAGGGGACCAACGCATCCTGGGGTACCACGACCTTCCAATCTCGTTCTCCCTGGTTGCGGACAGGGTCGTGAGAGGAACGACACAACCGCAATAGATGTCCCTTTGCTAATTTAAAGTTTGGCCGCGACCGTGGATCCTTCTCGCACTCTCTTAGGATCCGTAAATACCATTCGTCGGTTACGTGCTCGAACGGAGGGGAAAAGCTCATCGCGGATACCTCGATTCGACTGAGGGCGTCAGCCAAGCGATTCTCGCAACCCTTTTTATAAAGGAAATCAAAATTATATTGTGAGAGTCTACAAGCCCAACGGGCTAATCGGCCGCTCGGTGAAGACAGATGGTCCAGATATTTTAAGCATCCGTGATCGCTCTGAATCGTAAACCTGGTTCCGTCTAGATAACTACGGAAATGATGGACTGAGTCCACGATGGCCAGGAGTTCGCGCTCGGTGGTACTATAAAGCCTTTCCGCCGGGGAAAGCTTTCGTGAAAAATAAGCTATGGCATGTTCAACACCACCCGGCATGGATTGTGAAAGAAAGCTACCGATGCTTATTCCGCTCGCGTCGCAGGTGAGTATATATGGCACCGTATAATCCGGTGGCTTCAGAACGGGAGACGTAATCATGGCATGCTTGAGGAGGACGAATGATTCTTCAGCGGTCGAATCCCACTGGAACTTAGAGCCCTTAAGTTTAATACTAGTCAAGCGACAGAGGGGCGCAGCGATCTTAGAAAAATCTTTTATAAATCGGCGGTAATATGAACACAAACCGAGGAAGCTTTTCACTTCCTTTACACTCCGTGGCCTAGGGAATTCCTTCATCACCTTAATCTTTTCAGGGTCCGTTCTCAACCCTTCGCGGTCCACTATGTGTCCCAAGTACCTAAGGCTTGACTTGCAAAATTCCGACTTGGCCAATTTTATAGTAAGATTGGACTCCTTCAACCGGCGCAACACCAAACGTAAGGTGGCGATGTGTGAATCGAAATCTGCGCTGCAGATTAAGATGTCATCTAGGTAGCAAAATACATGATCGCCCTGATCGGCAAACAGTTTATCCATTAGCCTCTGCATTTCGGCAGGAATATTTTTTAGACCAAATGGGGTGACCACAAATTGGTACTGACCCCGGCCTTCTACGAAAAACGCGGTCTTGCACTTAGAGTCTGGGTTCAACGGCATCTGCCAGAATCCGTGACTTAAATCCAACGCGGAGAGATATCGGGTATCCCGTAAATTGTCTAAAATTCTATTAATATTTGGCAAACGGTACGAATCTGAATTTGTAATGGAGTTCAATTTACGCGGGTCCAACACGAATCGAGCTGAACCGTCCTTTTTCGGAACGATAAACGCATTATTTAGCCAGGCGCTGCGCGACGGCTCAACCACTCCTAATTCGAGCATTTCGTCTAGCTCGGAAATCATCTGTCGTCGGCGGATATGCGACAGAGGGTAAGTTCTCTGTTTTACGGGTGAATGACTGCCTGTATCGATAACGTGGTTGACTAACGTGGTACGACCCAGTCCCACCCTTTCAAATGCGACACTATTGAAGTCCGCAATCAAAAGGTTCAACTGCAGATTCTGTTCAATAGATAAATCTGCAGCCGATGTCAAGCATGAAGGCTTAAAAGACTTATTTCCTATCTCGGACACAACGGGTCTCAAAGATAATTTTTCTATACTAGAAGAAGGAAAGAGATTCGGGGTAAGGCCCGAGTGCTTTAAGAAAGGGGTACCCAATATCAGGCACTCCTCCAATGAAGGAACTATTAAGAAATCCGCCCAAACGGTCTGGTCATCGTAACATAAAGGTAACTGTACAGAACCCAGCACACGGTGTTCCTGGCCACCCGCCGTATGCACGATTCCCTCGCGAAGTAGAGACGGACAATACTGACTTTCAAATTTTTTAAAAAGTTCTCCACCAATTACGTTAACCGACGCGCCTGAGTCAAGCAAAGCCCTAAATGGCAATTCTTGAATATAACAGTGTAGGTAGGGTCGCTCGTCCCTAGCATTAGTAATCTCTACAAAATTTACGAAAGGGAACGATTCTTTTGAAGCTGACTGACGCGACCAACCCGGGAAATCCGACGTAACTGAATCGGGTTGGTGCCCTACCGGTTTTTTGGAGCATTAATAGACGGGGGTGGTCTTGACAAATCCGGTAACAAAGCCAACTGTCGAGAGGGTACGGCTCCGGCCTTCCAAAGGTTGGTAGCCGTCCGTACAGGTCCCTTCCTAAAACGTGGCCGGCTGGGGCAATTACGCGCGATGTGATTAGGAAGCCGACACGAATAACACCTCTTAGGTAATGGTTCCTCAGCATTTGAGGTGTAAGATACCGGTGACAACCGAGCACCCATTTTTGAGAAAAGGGGGGCAGAACGAGGGGACCTTCCCTCGTCCCTGTTCATTAGGTCGAAGGTCAGGCACAATTTTTCCAACTGGTCAACCGAAGACGGTTGCGAGCTGACAAGGACTGAACAGTACCTATGATGTAGGCCGCGTCTAAATACTTGTAATAAATCCTTGTCAGTGAGAGGCGGTTCCAAAGACTGATTCAAGTCCTGGATTCTCGAAACAAAATCCGTAGATGATTCGCCCGGTTTTTGTATGGAGGCCCAAATATCCATCCTGCGCTGAGTCATAAAGTCTTCCGACTCATACCTTTCTAAGAAAAGTTTCGTTACTGTGTTCCAATCTTTAAATATCTTAACCTTGCTCCTAAAGAAGGTTAATGCTCCCTTACGTAAAAACTCTGGTAAGACCGCCGGAAGCGCGTTTAGGTGAACACCTCTGGCACAAGCTAATTCTTCCATTCGTGACAAAAATTCCCTTATACAACCCGTTCCGGTATATGGATCAATTGGCCAACACGAGAAGTTTATATTCCATTGTGGCGACGGAAGTGGAACATGAGAACGGGAAATCCCAACCTCAGTATACGGAGATGAATTTGTCAAAGGCATCGGTGCCAGAGCTCCCGAAGCGGTATCCCCATTATCCGCCCTCTCAAATAACTCCGGAGCTTTAGAAAGGTTTAAATATGGTCGAGTTCTAGGGGGTAAGGCCACCTCCCTCGATGATGATGGAGCGAGACCTTTATTGTATAGACTGGCCTGACGACGCAATTCGTAAAAATTATTACTGGGGGAGAGTCCGCGCTCAAGTAATTCCCCTATCAATCTAGCCTTGGTCGACTTCATTACGTCCCTAATTGGATCCATTGCCAACAACAACAAACAAAAAAAAATTTAAACAATAAACAAGGCCCAAAAAGAAGAAAAGAAAAAACGCGATATCAGACCCCACTAACAAAAACACACTTCTAATTCAAACGATATGTTAAACAAACAAAGACTTCTCTCTGAAGCGTGGTACAAATTTCTGAACACCCTAACTTTTAAATCGAGTTTAATAAGGAACACACGATTCTTAACAAGAAAATATTTGGAAAAAGTTAGCTAGAAATCTATTCCAAAAAGACTCGAAAAACGGCCTTTCCAACTCGGAGCCTGTATGCACGCGACAACAAGATGGCCGCGTGGTCGCGAACAGCGAAAACAAACGCGGGAGACACGTGGTTCAAATTTGCAAACACGTGGGAACAAAAAATAGAGAAAACAAACGGTCGTACACAAAAAAATACATATAAAAACACTTTTCTGAAAATAAATTATTATTTAAAACAAACAAATTATAAATAAAAGCCTTGTCTAGCGAGATATCAAGAGATACAGAGTTTTCTGCCCCGCGTTCGGGAGCCAATTATGTCACGCCTTTTGGCTATATTTAAGAAACAACAATTATATGTACACAATTGATTACATAAATCAATTCACCAAATATCAATCTTACCAAGGTGACAGGGCCGGACAGGTCAGTCGGCTTCTTAACGAGACAAGTACTCTTTAGGTCTCTGGGGTATTGTTGGGTTCTCTTAACTCTGAATAACTCTCTCTAGTTTCTCGCTGGGACAGGCGACACAATTAAACAAGAACAATTTGTAATGAAACAGTTTATTGTATTGTAAAAAAAAAGAAAAAAGAAAAAAAATATATAAAAAAAACTAGACGAATGTCTAGAAAAAAAGTTTTAAAATTGGCAACAAATATAAAAATGTGTTGTATTTAGCAAGGGAGATTCCAATAACAATCTAGAGTTAAACTTGAGCGATGGTTAAAATGTGCGGACGAAATTCACATTAAAAATAGGAGGAAATATTCACCCGTAATCAAAATGGCGTCCTGGAGTTCTGTGATATATGAGGGAGAGCAGTGTCGGACCCAAACGTCTGAATCTCACCACGTTCTGCACGGAATAGGTCGAGCCAGCTAGCGCCCGCTCCCCCCTGGCCAGGAAGTACCACGAGGCAGGGGTGCCAATCTCGACCTCGGTCCCCCGTGACAATGTTGTCATTGAATAAAAATGTACCTGACTGCAAGGGTAGTTACCTTTATCTTATTGTCTTTAGTATTTTAAAATATTCAAGTATTTCATAATATTTTAATCTTCCTGTTTTCAAGGCAAGCACATGGTCTCGACACCACAAGTTTCATAAATTATGACATGTCGCGAATTAAAAATTTCGAGGACGTGAAGTATGCAATTTAACAAATATAGTCCTAACATATGATTATTTTATATTATTTATAGTCATAGCGTTAATGCTGTGGAGGTTTAAAGACATTGTTATTTGTTTATTTAAACATTGTTTATTCCACTTAATACTCGTATAATGGTATATTCCTACCAGTTTCAAATGTTTCATCGAATCATCAGGGGAGCACAAATAAGACTCTTGCTTTCACCCAATCATCAGAAAAGAACAAACAAGAGTCTTGTTTGTGTTTCTCTGACGATGAAGAGAAAACCTTGAAACCGGTAAAGTTATAATTAAGTGGAATAAACAGTGTTTGACTAAACAAATAACTATGAGTCTTTACTTCATTCGTATTTATTTAAAAAAGTTGGAAAAGCAGTAAAAATACATGTCTATCTTCATCAGCAAGACTAAATGTATAAATTTAGCCAGAGAGCAAGTTGGATGCAGTGTGGCGATCAATAACACACACCAATTGAACAAGTTACAAAATTTAAATACTTGGGTGCTAGCGTAATGTGTAATAATGACCTCTATGGCGAAGTACTTGAACAATCACAAAAGGCTTGTTTCTGGGAAAAACATGTATATTAACATCCAAAGCAAGGTGACGATATACAAGACCTGTGTCCGCTCCATAATGACATACACCATAGAATCCAGAGCCGACACTATCAGAACCAAAAGTCTCCTTCGAACCAGCGAAATGAAGGTACTCAGAAGTATCGCTGGCAAAACCCTTCGTGATAGAGTACGAAACACAAAAATGTCCGAAGGATGTGCGAAGTTGAAGATATTGTCAGATGGGGACGACAGAGAAGAAGGTTCTGGAACGAACATGTATCCAGAATGGCGGAACCAAGAGCCGTAAGAATGGCCAGGGACAGTATCCCCCAAGCAAGCAGACCTCCAGGACGACCTTCCAAAAGATAGAAAGACAGCTGGCAGTCGACGTCACAAGAGGGAAACGATGATGCAGGACCATAACAGGCCAACATATAAAATAAAAACTTAAGACAGGTCAACGATCAGGTAATCAAAGGCCCTAATATACAAAAAGAAAGAAAAAAATAATATAAGAAAAAAATAACAAAAATTTCCATTCATCTAACTTATCTATACCAATACACAAATAAAGAAAAACATCGAATCTTCAACATATTTACATATATCTCGAAAAGTTAACAGACATTTTTACCAAATACTAAACCTACTATATATACAAATTTATATCTTAATAACTAATCTTGTTAACGTATTATCATTATGAACTTACTAAATTTTAATATCCTACATACTAATTTTCATTTTTAATAATCTTTATATATATTTTATTAGAAATATTTAACCCTACAAACTAACTTATAACTAAATAACAATCCTTACAACTAATTATTTTGATGTTTATTATTTTTAATATACAAGTACTTATCCACTCGTTCTTGCAATTTATCACTATCGTACTTGCATGTTATCACATTCACTCAAACTTTTGTCCTCCCTGCTAATACTGTAGGTGGACTAGGCAGGCAACAGATGATGCTTTTGCAGCCTACGCTTATAATGAAAAGGTACGTTGCACTTACTCTCGTAATACCCCAGGGCAGAGATTAGAGTCATGTTGACTTTTATATTTATAAGAACATGAGTAAATATAGTTTTTATTATAAAAACCAACCGTTCAATTAATATTTTCCAAACTTTTTAATATGGTGGGTGCTCTGTTTATTTTTAAGCCTTACAATTTAATCAGTTTTAGGAAATATTAGAAAATATGTGGGTATTTCTCACAAACAATTTTTTTAACTTTTATAATGTTTGCGAGTATTAAAAAAATATACTTCAAAGTTAAAAAAGAGCTTTCGTAAATAATGTACAAGGGTCATGAGTAATATAATTATTTTGAAAAAAATTAAACTTCGAACTTTTTCGATTACAAGCTTATATAAACGGAGTAATAAAAATATTGTTTACTTGTAAGTTATCGATTGAAGTACTTTGATTAATAATAATAAGTTTCGAGGGTGTTTTTAACTATGGTAAACAAAACTATAGTTTGTGAGTTAGGTAATAAATATAATAATAATATACTGTGGTCTGACATAATTGATTTTGTATTTGGAGGAACCCTTTATTGAATTATTGTTGGCATTTATCCAACGTGGCAACCTTTTTTTATACACATTCCACGTAGGAATTAGATGCTTCAACTTGATTTTTTTATATTTGATATAGACCATATTACGAATGACAATCATATATACATATTAAAAACTCACAATAACTTTGACTAAAAATAATAATAGATATATTACTTGTATATTATATATAGTGCTGTTCTCAAGAAGTGCACGGACGCTAGGAAACGCCCTAAACTTCCGTGCGGAAGTGCTTAGCTGTCAGTGCATGCAAAGCGCCCATACCCAGGAAATTATATTGGCTCGCTTTGACAGTTTCGTGTCCCTCTAACAAGGCATAACTTGGTAGAGGGTCATAGAAGCTGTCAGTTCTGTTTTCCATATTTTCTTTCCTAATCCTTTTAAACTCCTATACACATTATATTGTATTACATTTTTTTGTTAACAGTCCAACCTTAGCGGCTTATAGTCATGTGGCAATCTCTTTCAACTAACCAGATATATTTTAAAAAGGCCTTGAGTGAAAACCAGACTGCAATCCTTTTTGAAAAAACTTGGATTCCAGAAGGAATTGAATCCTTAACTCCCGGACTGGGAGACATGCATCTTACCAACTTAACCACCGAGGTCACATTAGTATATCCCAAAACAATTCTTTAACTCGGACGTAGTTTTACACCCCAAAATACTGCATATCGGCAGTAAGGCTCCCAACATATACACATGCATATAATTTAACTATATTATGTGGTGCGGAAGTCAATGAGAAGCCACCGCTAGAATCTGAGTATGAATATTCTGAATATGTTTATTAAATTTCACTATGGTTGATTGACAAGCTGACAATATATTATTAGAGATAAAAAAACAGTTTTCTCATAAAAAATATAGATTTAAAAATTGGTATAAAATACATATTTTTTCAACGGGATACTTAGTTTAGGATAAATTCTTAATAATATCTTTATCCCCAAAAAAAAAGTGGAGAGTTACTGACTAAAAGTTCATTAAAACTTAGTTTTAACACTTTGACGTGTTTGCAAAACCTCATTTTTATCGGTTTACGAGCATAAATGTTATGATGCATCCAAATTTAATAATATGTCTAAAATATGGAACGAATTTTAAATCATATAATATATTGACGAAATTTTAAAATGCATTTTTAGTGGATCTAAAGATACGATTTCTTCAAATCACTACAATCAGATCAACAAAATTAAAATTTGTACCTTTTGATAATAAGCTCTACAGTTCTCCCCTCAAAACGAATACTTTAGATACAAATTTCATTTCTAGAGTAAAAATATTCAAATTTCACCTTAAGATCATTAAATTAAATTTTATATATATAAAACAACAGGTTCTGAAAATGTTATTTGAGAAAAAAACTTACCCCAGCCAATAGAAGCATACACCCTTAGCTTGATGTTTTCTCCAGTGAAGGTTTTCACCACCAGCATGTACAAATAAAGTCCTGAAATAATAGAAAACCAATGAATACTTCGAGGCAATGCAAACATCACTTAGCCAAATGGATGGCTAAATGGCCAATCGAAAACAAATGTTTTACACAAATTCTAAGAAAATGATGAGCCTTAGGGTGAAAAAGGTTCACAGTTAATTTATCAAAATGGTCAAACGACCTTTTTGGTATGAAAAAAAATATTCTAAAATAATAATTAAAAAATCAGGATTGAAGTGTAAACGGTGATATACTCGTATGTACAGTTGAAAAAAGGCAAACCATGAATAATAAGACAAGCCCAACACAATAAAAAATAAAACTCAAATAATTTACGTATTTCCTCCCAGCTAGAACATAACACAATAAAAAAGAAAACTCAAATAATTTACGTATTTCCTCCCAGCTAGAACAATTTCATAACTATACTCTTGAAATAAATCAAAGTTCACACAATGCTTACAAAAAATTGCCCAATTTATGCCGTCTCGTTTGACGGCATAGATTTGGCAATTGGAAAATAATTATTAAATAAAACATTTTGCCTAAAATGAACGTGAAATCAGAGAAGCTACATTAGTTCCGATTTGTTGAAATATAAGTGCTAAATAAAACTGTTGAACGAAAAGCTGCTGCAGATTAATTTAACCAAACGACGCCTTGGCGATGTCTAAGAATCATACCGATTCACGAGGGGTAGTTTATCGTTATGTTGTGAGGTAATTTTTTCTCTATCTGACGCTTTAAGTTGGAAGTTTGTAAAACGTCTGAAGTTTCAAGTTTATGAAACGTTAACACTTTTACTTTATGCGTAATTTTTTTTCAAATAGTATAATTTAATAGAGTGACCATATTGTCAAATGGAAAATCAAAATAGTTTACCAGAAAAATATACAACTCTTTCAATGATGTATGCAAACACAATAATTATTATGTTTCAATATTAAGCCTTATTATGATTTTATTGAATTGTCTGGCTTTAATTTTATAGAACTTCATATAAGAATATGTCCCGTTAAATTACTTTACTATTCCACCAATTAAACAAATCTCCGCTACACGTATTTCTATATCCTATCGCAAAGTTTGCTGCAGGCAGAAAAATGATATAAAACACTCACGTATATAAAATAATGAATTTACAAACATTAGATATACGAGGCGTATCCAAAGCTATAAGTTAAAACAAAAATGTAAGAAATAACTAAAAAAATCAAGAGGATTCATTCTTTTAAAAAAAATATTGAGTCTATGGACCACGCAGACTTCCAATGTAAATGAACATGATACTTGTCTGATCCTAGGCATTGCTTTCGTAACACACCGGTAACACGTGTAGTGGGAACCAGCGGCGGCTGGTCTAGAGGTGCATTGGTGCGCTGAACCGGAGAAATAATTCGCAAATAATTAAATTATATATTCGCAAACATGACTTCCGAAAACGTTAAATATTTGTGTAGATTAAATATGTATAAGAATACTGACAAATAGTACGAGTATTTTTATTTAAATAAACATTCCAAAAAAATGAATAAAATTAAAAAAAATATTTCTTTAAATTGACCGGCCAAGTTTGCCAATACTACCGGAGCGATCTCCCATACACACCGGACGGAAACGCAAATTCATATAGGGCAGACAGAGATGTACAGTAAACCGTGAGACAGCGATGTTTCATTTCGCTCAGCGTCTCGAGGTGCGTTGGTGCTCAGCGTACCAACGCACTTAAATACCAGCCGCCACTGGTGTGAACTAATGTAATAATTGGAATAATAAAGCAATTTATTGTTAAATATTCCTCAGTATGATGTTTGGAAGGTATCCTTATAAAAATACATGTAATTAGGTTTTACTTAGAATGAAGAATGTAAAAAAAAAAACAGAAATGGAATTATTGATATTAAATTATCTCACCCTCAACCAGCATCCAGAAGAAATTAGTCAAGTAGAAGTAGTGTGAGAATACTACGAGCACAAGACATCCAATGTTATCCCTTTGAACTGACATCTGGAAAAAAATATTGAGAATTTTATTAATTATAACTTGTACCTTTTTTTGACAGCGGTCCCGGCGGAAATTGCATTGGTCTGACAAAGAATTGCCGCACACTGGATAAAAATAATTGCAGAAATAATGCTGCTTTGAAAGATAGATAGATGGCTTAATATTCTGTAGATAGTCAAGACTCATTCTAGGTCATCCATCTTATTGGCTTTATTGAAAAGACGTGTCGGGTTCTATTCCCAATGGAACCTTAAAAAATACTAATAAAAGTCTTAGTCTGATAGGAGTATTTTTTGCAAACAATACTTATACGCGATAGAATTGGTCGAGTATCTCAATAATTTGGAATAAACATCTCAAAAATATTCTATATGTTGTTTATAGTTGAACCGTTGAAGATGTATATCGGTACCAGTTTGAACAGCATTTAGTCTTGTTTGTGCTCCCCTGAAGATGAGGTGAAAGCCTTGAAACCGGTAAGGTTATACCGTCACAAAAAGTGGAATAAACAGTGTTTGATAAAAATAAACTACAATATCAAAAATACTCTTTTGAATTTTGTATGTTTGACTAGTTTTTACACATCAATTGGGCTTCATTATCATGAAGACTGATAACCTCGAAGAATATATATAACAACTGTCACTAAAGCTTGGTGTTGCCATGTTATTTTGAAGTATTTAATTCTCGTTGTTAATTAATATATCAAATAATCGCGAAAATTTCAAATACAATGATATTTTACTGTAACTAAATAGAAACACAGTATGTTTAACTTAATGTAACTTAACCTAACTTTGTTAAGCAATAAGGAAATGTACTAATTAAAATCAAGAATTATCGTCTAAACTCCTACACTTAACACAAAACTACAAAGCATTTTACCATTATAAGTCCTGTCTGGTTGTAATTCCAAACAGTCGAACAGGGAATAATTAAACGCAACTATTTAACCGTATTACTTGTCTCTGAATATATTGCTCCTTGAAGTAATAAATCGACCTGGAACGCTCCTTTACACGTGAACTGCTTCCTGATTAAAGCTCCTTAACTGAACAGATTCTTGGGTCAAATAAACTTTCAAGTTACGAGTCAATCTTTTTTATCTTAATCCTTTACAAGAGACAGTGGAAATTCTTAACTTCGTAAGTACTCTTATTTTAAAAATTAAATTTTAATCATATTATCGTTAGTATTTCGTAAAAAATATAAAATAACCTTTTCAAAAGGGTCATTTGACAGTTAAAATAAAATAACTTTTAGACATACCGTCATTACTATTTCATAATAGCATATCTTTTAGATAAACGTCATTAGTATTTCGTAAAAAATCATAATTTTTAAATAGTCGTATATCGTACTAAGAAACCCACAGAAAACTTAATAAGGAAAGATGAACTACAATAAATTTTTTGTAGGTCTTGCGATATTTGATAGTAAAATATTCAACTTAAGGTTTAGTATAAGTGTTTACGTGTAGTGTTTATGTATCATATAAAATAATGAATTTTGATGAGAAAACTTTCACAAACAAAAATGTACTCAAAAATTCACAGAAATCGTGGAAAAGGGAAATGCTGGTGAAGTAATTTGCCATTTCATGTTGACGTTACTCTTATTAATTATGGTCCGTTTTCAAAAAAAACATATTTTTAATATAAATTAATATTTTTCGTATATTTTAATATCTCTTATAGCTTTAGGTAATAGAAAAGTTAAGAAAGCATTGGAATGAATGTATCGCTCTTGAAGGAGACTATGTTGATAAATAAAGAAGAATTTTGGCAAACAAATGTTGCTTTAGTAGTTAGTCGTGGGACTTATTGATCGATGTGTTATCGTAATTAGTGTTTCGTAAAAAAACATAACTTTTAAATACATATTAATTATTAATTCCCTACAAATCATAACTTTAAAACAATATTGTAATTTGTAAAAATCATAACTTTTAAACATTTCGTCAGAAGCATTTCGTAAAAAAAAACATTTAATTAAATTTAAAAAAATAAACATTTATTTGTTTAACACTTAATTATAAATATGATCTGGTGGGGTTATTGCCAGACAGCAATCTCTTCCAGCCAACCAGACAAAAGTAAATAAAGCAAGTTACACGTTTGTAAGAAATATTCAGAAGATAATTCATATTTATGAAATTTATGGACATAAACATATTGAAGTAAAAGTGAGATCATCAATCAAAGGAAAAGGTAAGCATGGTGGAGAGGAAAGAAAAATCAGGAATGAAACACGTCATATTACCGACTAGAATTTAAAGTAAGGGAATGAAGGCTGAAGAAGACCCTTCAGTTTATCTCATTTATTTGATCTCACCATGAGAGAGTGTTATCTATTAGCACTGCTAAGTTTTAAACGGTTTGATTGAATGGTATGATAAAGCCATTGAGTTATATAGGAGGGAGGATGTTAGCCATTGAAATAAAATAAAACAAAGTGTTTCGAAAAAGAAATCTAACTTTTAGACATATCATCGTTAGTATTGAGTGAAAAAAAATATTCTTGCCCAAATATCAAAGACGACATAGCTTACGAGTATATCAATGGTCTTGTGGCTTGAAGACATTCTTGAAAATCCGAATTTATTCTTGATTTTAATAATCTAACATAATTTCTGGAAATTTTTGTATTTACACGCATTATACATTTTTATGTTTACACGCACTCAAAATTTTATTTTGTATATTGTAAATATTTTAATATTTAAAACTGATGATAAACTTAACCTTTTTGTATTTTAAACATATCTTGTACAAATAAAAATGTTAAGTTTATCATTTCGTGTAGGTACTTCTAGTCGTTGGAACATTAGATTAGATCTCTCAAGACAGTCTATAATTTGTTTTCAAAGAAGATTGTGAGTTCATCTCTTGGATTCAAAACCCCGGGCATCTCTATGACAGTA
The DNA here is from genome assembly GCA_949825065.1 of Odontocerum albicorne. NCBI lineage: Eukaryota > Metazoa > Arthropoda > Insecta > Trichoptera > Odontoceridae > Odontocerum > Odontocerum albicorne. The sequence continues at coordinate 35,581,084 of OX463854.1, read as the reverse complement.
AATATTATAAGTCTTTCACGGAATTCAGACAACCCATGTTGATACAAGTTTTGTATGTTTTCGGTTTAAAATGGAGTCAGTTAGGCCCAGTACACAAACTACTTAGTGCACTGAGTATCGAATTTTATTTTAAAAATTCTTGTTAGAACTGTCTGGTAACAATAAAGAGACTATATATGTTATAAGAATATAAAGATTAAAATCTTTACCAACGCTTAGTTTCACAAAAGAAACCTGTCTTAATGCAATGCATCTGTCATATGTAATAACACAAAAGACTACTGTTTTACAGGAAACTCCTTTTACAAAATCCATATCAAAGAAAGTCTTACATGTTCGTATTAAATGGAAGAGGAAACCCTTGACCACGTTTTCATTGAGTGTTATCTATGCTCCATATAAGATATTTACTCAAATACAAATTTCTCCAACATGACTAACATATTTGACATACTTGCATTTAAATCTCCAATAATATACAGCCTCATATCTGAATTTACTGTCGAAAATTCAAAAATATTTCTTACTACCGTATTTTAAAATATTTTTTAATTTTAAATTGTCATTGACAATTTGTAAATTGTCACTGACAGTCGTCATTTGTAAATTGTCACTGACAGTCGTTATTTGTAAATTGTCACTGACAGTCGTCATTTGTAAATTATCACTGACAGTCGTCATTTGTAAATTGTCATTGACACAAATAATCTTCTTTATATTGTAGAGTGTAATTCTTAATCAAATAAGAAATTTGTATATAACGTATTAAAACATACCTGTAAAACCAGATTAAGAATCCATATGAATCCAAATAATATGTATGTGCACATCAGGTTAGTGTGGATTGTATTTCTCAAGCACCGCAAGTCTCTGGAAAAAAAAAAAGATTTATTAAGTTACCTTTTAAGCCATTGCAAATCTTATGATATATTAAATAATACCAAATTGACCTGCCAGAAAAGTAGGACAATCTCAATTATTTCCTTTAACTTAATTTTATGCGTGTTTTGTATAAGAATTAATTATACAATAAAAAAAATCATTTGTTTATCAAGACGTATAAAAATGGTGAGTTAATTACCAAACTTTAATCTCTTCCAACCAACCAGATAAATGTTATATAAAATAATGGTAATGGTTGCAAGGTTATTTTTAAAATGAGAAAAAAAAAGACGTTAACATGACTAAAGAATTTTAAATACAAATAATAATAAACAGTTAATCAAAATATATTATTTACGAATTTCACTAAAAACTGGGAAAGGATAAGCAAGACAGGAAAGGAAGAGGATCTTAAAAATAAACTGTAGAATTAACTGATAGGGATATCTGTTTGAAAGAGATGAATGTAAGAGTGGAGTTTGAATAGAACTGTTTTAATTTTGTGTTATTTTACACATAGAAAACAATTCCATTTAAAAGTTGCTTAATAAATAAAGAGCCAGGAAGAAAATATATGATTTTTTTTAAATGATACATTAATGATAAAAAGAAATCTATGACTAAATGTATGAATGAAGATGAGGCAAAATCTGAAGGTAAAGAACGGAAGAAATATGTATATAGTAATTTATTTTTATCAAACACTGTTTATTCCACTTTTTTGTGACGGTATAACCCTACCGGTTTCAAGGCTTTCACCTCATCTTCAGGGGAGCGCAAACAAGACTAAATGCTGTTCGAACTGGTACCGATATACACGCTTCAATGGTTGGAAGCTGGGGGGTGAGGGAGGCACGAGACAATTTCGGCCAAGAGCGGAGAGATTTTTGGGAAAAAAACTGTTCAACAGATGTTCCGATCGGTGTACTGACTTAGAAATTTCTAGGGCCTCTAATCTGTCCAATTTATTTCCGTTTCTACTGATATGTAAGAATTTGGCATCATCGATTGAAAAATTATGATTCTCAGGGTGACAATGATAAGCCATTTTAGAATAAATTAGAGGATTTGTCAAGGCGGATTTGTGTTCACGAAATTTCTTTTCAAAAGATCTACCTGTCTTTCCTATATAGAAATTATCACAGTCAGCACATAAAAGTTTATACACACCACTGTGGCTAAGTATTCCATTTTTGCCTTTCCCATTAAATAAGAGTTTCCGGAGATTAAAATTAGTGTAAAAAGCTGGCTTTATGTGACTTGCAATATTTTTGGTTATTTCATATGATATGTTTTTTATAAATAGGACTTTGCTCCATTTATAGGTATGCTTATAGGTGTCGTTAAATACGAGTATATAATCTTTTATAAGTTTCTTTTTGTTTTGTTTTTTAAAAGTGAATCAATGAGGCTTCAGGATAGCCATTATTTGTAGCTATTTTTTTTATGGTTTTTAATAAAATGAGAAGCGTATTCTGCGATGATAATCTAAACTTCAAACTTCGACAACGGTTAGTCAAATGCTACGTTTGGTCAGTGTTATTGCATGGAGTGGAATCATGGACCCTCAAAGTTAGTAGTATAAACCGACTAGAAGCATTCGAATTGTGGTTGCACCTGAGAATGCTACGGATACCCTGGATGGATATGGTCAGCAACACAAGGGTTCTTCAAAAAGCCAAAGTTGATAGAGAGATGTTGACTAATATTAAAATTCGAAAGGTATCCTATTTGGGTCATGTACTTAGAGAAGCAAAGTACAAATTACTGCACCTGATCATCCAAGGCAAAATAGAGGGTCGAAGAGGTGTTGACAGGAGGCAAATCTCCTGGCTCCGCAATGTACGTGATTGGACTGGTATAAAGAGCGTCGGGGATCTTTTTCGGGCTGCCGGGGACAAATATGTCTACTCTCAGGTGATATTCAACGTTGTGGGAAAAGTTGTCTGGGGTTGTGAAGAAAAATCATAGGAGATAGTGTGATGGTATGTGTATGTGTTATAGCAATTATATTATTAGTCAAGTACTAGATGATTTACTCCTTTTGCCTATTTTCTGAAATCAAGCTTAAATTTCATATTTCCTTCCTGAAAGCGGGCATCAGATGCCTTCAGTTTGCATACAGAAATTTGCATTGTAAACAGTAAGGCGACAAGCGCAATGGCCAATTCCGACAAGTATTTTTGACTTAATTTAGTATCCAACACTTGGAGCTACATAACTAAAATATGCTATACGTATAGTGGGACTGGCTTCAATCCGTTACAGTTCCTCCACTTACTGAAATGGATGCTTTTTTAAAATAAATCTTATTGAATATTTATTTTTTTATCGTTGCGTCAATTTACTTTCTAAAGAGTTTACGTGTACTCAAGTCTCGCGAACGATTGATTTTAAACATTGTCTCTAGTTAAGGCATTAACGTTGTGGAGGTTTAAAGACATTGTAATTTATTTTTATTAAACACTGTTTATTCCACTTTTTTTTTTTGGAATAAACAGTGTTTTATAAAAATAAATTACATTGTCTCTTGCATTCAAGTCCCTTAATGGGATATCTCCATTGTATTTTTCGAATCTGTATCTGAAAGATCTTCCTTTGGAGAGAAGTGGAACTTTGACATCGATTTATATTGCATCTAATAAATTGGTTATTCCAAATGAATCCAATGGAGCGGGGTATTTTGACGTTACTGGTCTGATCCTAGGATCAGAGATATGGGCGGCATTATTTGTTATTTTTATTCATTAAATTTAATTATTACATGTATATAATTATCTTATATTGTTGAATAAAATTTCAAATGCTTCTTAAAGTTTCACACGCCACCTGTGTCTCTAACATTTAGAGGCAGAGCATTTCATGCCACAGGATCAACAATAGTAAAAGCCCTGTCATATCTCTGCCCTAAAGGATCGATTCGGAAAAAATCAATATATCGAATAAAGATAAATTATCTCTTAGTTCATCTCCTCTCTGAAGGAACATCTCTCAGACAAAGATTTGAAAGACACAATGGAGATATTCTATTAAGGAGTTTGAATATAAAGATACAGTTTCTTCGCTTACTGAAATGAATAAAAACCAAACGGAAATCTTATTGAATACGTATTAGTTCATCGTTAAGTCAATTTGTTTATTTTATAAAGTGTCTAATTTTTAAGCCCTATTTATCTCTCTCAGAACCCCTCCTTATACGGGTTATACCTAGTATGCGGTATCCATCTATTTTAGCTTTGGTTTCTCCACTCCTGAAGGCGCTATAATAATCACAAAACAGATATTTTTTTGTTTAAGATCAGCTCGGCTATTTTTCTTTTACTTTTTGTTATAAGGGTTGTTTTCCAGGGCGAAATTTTTGACTTCACGTCTAAACCTCTTGCAGAACCAGAGCTTTAGGGGTTCAATTCCCTTGACCACTGCAACGGCCAAGTGTGGGACGTATCAGTTTTTATGGAATGAAGGTAAATATAGGTCACTGTAATTGAGTATTTTTAGAGAAATAATAATGACTGAGACCCCAAACTGGGACCTTGAGTTCGGCATTCTCGTGATTACAGGTTAACTAAGCTTCTGGAGAGTAATAAATTAACTGTAGTAGAAATAAAATTACAATATGTTCAGCAAAATGTTGGTATTACACGAACTTAGTTTGATATTTAGTTTGTTTAATAAATAGTTACTTATTCCGAACTGAGTACGGTATACTTAATTAATTACTTAGCGTTACTGAAATAAGAAAAAATACTAACTTTTATCGCATCGACTGCCATTAACGACATCCGTAGATTAGTTGGCAAGCTGTCTATCTTCCAAACTTGGGATGACTAGTTCGATTCCCATTCTCAACTTAATTTATTTAAAAAATATTTCCAGTTTATTTTTCACATTATGTCTCTTTTACATCTATATAATTTATTGGAAGAAGAGGTTACATGTTAATAAATCTGATTGTATTGTGTACAGTGACAGTGTAATACAATACAACCGCAATACGCACATTATCATAAGTGTATGTCATCCAAGCATAACATAACGCCGTTTTGATGTCTGGGAAGATAAAACAAACTAATTGAAAACAACCATTCGTTCGATATTAATCGTGGTTTGAGGATTCTACATATAAACCGAGGGGGATTGCATCTTGAGAATTTGGAAATTCTCGAGATTAAAAAATCTATAAAATTAAGTTTAAATATCATTAATAACCAAACCAATTTTCGTAATAGCCCTCTGCTTAATATGTTTCCTATTTATAACCCCCCCTGTCTTAAAGATTCACTTTCACATATTTTTCCCCCGCCTCATTCACCATTGTATCACATCTCTCCCCACTTCACTCCTCTACCTCACCTTTTTTATATTAGGTTATTTACACTTGTACATAATATATTTTAGCAACTTAGTTTATATTCACCTCACGAAGAAGACGGTGGTCTTCGAAACTAGTTGTGAACCTAAATGAAACAAGTGGTGAACACAAAAATATAAAAGAAGTTTTTTATTTTACTTATTTTTTCCTTTTATGTAAAAAATTGCACCACAAAGTGAAACTATAGTCTTTTCTTCGAAGATTCAAGAAAAAAAACATTTCATTTTTTTTTTCAACGAAACATTTATCAGGTTTTTTTTCTCTGTCACGTCCCTAAAATATATTCTGATTGATTGCTTTTATCTTCCTTTCACTCTACCCATTTGTTTGAATTTGCCCAAATCGCCAGTCCCTAGACAACCAAACAGAAAAAAGTCTTTAAAATGTTCCTCGTGGTATTTGATAATCTGGAGAAAAATGGGACTTGAAACATTGTTATCCAGTCACGCTCTTCAGCACATACACATCACCGATGCTGATAAGATGAGGAGTACCTTAGGAATAAACTAATGTATGATACTCGTACATCATGTAATATGTATTATCTTGTAAGTAAAAAAATAATTCTACTTCTCTCATTACTTTTCTACGTGCAAACGTTACTTCCATATAACATATTATAGTTGGTTCTCATATGCTGTTGTAAATCACCATTTTATAATGATAGACACTTAGTTATATACTATATTATGCCTTCGTTATAAACATTATAACTTGACAAGTTAATTACCATGTGGCAATCTTTTTCAACCAATAAAAACATGTTAAAGAGGCCTAGTTGAACTCCTGTTTAAAAAAAAGGAACCAACGTGACCTTTAACTACCAGTCAGTAGACAGGTAGATAATCAACAAAACCACGGAGGTCATTTATAGAGACCATTATTATTTCTTTCAATTCCGCTTAGCAACAAAATATTTGATTGGTTAACCGTTTAATATTAATTGGACAAACCTTGGCGCTGCAAATATATTTTTTCAGCTCGGCAAAAATGAATCCCCCACCGCGTCGAGTCTAATTTCCTTTATTTAATCTTGGAGCAATGAGGAACTCTTTCGTTGAATAAAAAATGTTGAATAAATGTTGAATAAAAAATAACATTTTTTCTTCTGAGAAATAAATATGAATACATTTTTAAACACCTTAAAGCGTTCATAACATTATTAGAGAGCCTTTTTTTACTTAATTTGAATTTACTGCTATATAACTGAGTACTTTGTGCATTTGTATATTATTTTGAAAATTTGAAAAGTGAAAAGATATCGTTTTTAAGAGATTGTGAGGTTGAGAAAATTTTTTAAAAGCGTTTAGTTGTAGGCAATAAGGTAAAATGCGTACTTATTACTGTGAACGCTAATACATTTACTGCAAATTTATAGCGCATAATGCATAAGTGGTGTGCTTGTGCCAACCTTGAAGTATAGAAGCTTAGTCTTAATATTCAAAAGAGGGGGCTGAAGCTGAATAAATGTGGAAAAATAAATTCCTTCAATATAATATTACAGTGCTAGTAGATTAAGCAATATATCGGTTAAAGTATAACTATTTGTTTAAGTCAGATTTTATCAGCAGAATTAATATTGAGATAGTTCGACAACATTGAGAGAATGAGTTGCAAAAATATTACGAAGAGAATATATATACGTTTGAAATGAACGGAGATCGAGTAAGAGGCTGAGTTGTAATAAAAAGAAAATAGAAAAGTAAGTAGTATGAGAAATAGGAGAGTATTTATGACGAAATGTATTAGTGCGGATAAGGTGAGAGCTTTGCACATGGAATGATAATATGATAATGTTTTCTCAATTCCTAATTCACAAAAGAATTGGCGTGAGGCTATGATTGTTTGTTAAGAAATATTTCTGAGAATTAATGTTGCAAAATTCGAAGTCATGGTAAATGATAAATGTGAAAATAAAAGTATATTCGATATTGAGGTGAAGAAAGAAAGACAAGGTTAAATACTGATTGTCGATAATATATGCCTTCAACGAGTCCTCCAATTGTTTAGTCATATTATTAATTGCCAAGGAGACTGTTTGGAGAGGCTTGTGGCCACTCAAAGCGTTAAAGGACGAATAAATTCAAGGATTTGGAGATTTGAGAAGTATAATTTCAAACGAAAGAAATGTGGGACAACAGTGGCGTGAATAAATAGTCAATAGGACTTAAATGTTTAATCTCTGTCCAAAACAATATGGATATCTGTCTAAATCAAATATTCCCAAAGTGGTCTATATGGACCCCCAAGGGTCGATTTCGACTTGCAGGGGGTCTACGAGTATGTCAGCGAGATAAGAAAATGGGGGTGCACGAGATGTAAATGGGGGTCCACATGAGCGGATCCCATTTAGGCAGATCATCAATATTTAGGTAAATGTCTTATTACACCTAACACAAATTGTGTGTACATAATACTTATATTAGACATAGAAAATACTTATATTAAGAAATCGAATGCAAATCATTGAACGTGGAGATTTAAGACTATTTCTCACTAATTTGATGCCAAATATTGAACCATTGCTATCAGAGCATCAGGTTCATCCATCTCATTAACAGTATTATTTGTGTATTAATTTTATGTAAGAATTTTACTAGATTTTGATTTGCTTCGTTCCAAACCCTTTTTTACTTGCATTTTGTGTCTTTTCAATAAAGGTATGAATAAAAATTGTACATGTTTTTCTGTTGTTACAATTGTCCACTCTTCAAAACCTTATCAAGGTGAACATCACTGTGTCAGCTGTCAAAAACATATTTGAAGTTAATAAGTTTAGAAAAATTCAATATTAGGCAGGCAGAGGGTCTACGGAAATAAAAAAAATCGGCAAGTGGTTTACGGAGCGAAAAAAATTGGGAAACTATGGTCTAAATTATAATTTACTAGAGAAGATAAGTAATACTACTTTCGTATGGTAACCTTCAACATATTGAAGAGCTTTGTCAAGAAAGAATATTGCCTTTGGTCCTAGTGATCCAACCCTCGGGTTTTGAACCACTGAAGTAAGTACAGAATTCACGGGTCATCATTGCACATGTTGGTAACACCATCGCGCACTTAAAGAGACAATAGCGCACATTAGCGGGGGACGTACTTGGCACGTGCAAGCAATATTACCAAATGGACTTTTTTCCCCTTTTTTGCATACTATCAATAACCAAAACAAAACTCCAGGGCTGAAGTCAAGTGTCGTATCAATAAGCCCATGAGATGTTAGTAAAAGCATTGGAGTGTGAAAGTGAAACGTATATGAGAAAAAAATAATAAAAGAAGCCGATTAAATGCTGTGAAAATGCGTAATAAATACTGTGCATATGCTAATGACAAAATAATAAAAGATATATCTACAGCGGATAAATGTGAGCTAAAGTTCAAGGGTAGTAAAGGCTGCCTGAAAAAAAAACATGCCCCGAAATAATTGTCTCAAAATGTATTCCGTATGTGACTAGATATTACACGTGACTAGCGAAAAATTTCATTCATCCCTTTTCTTCCTGCATTATTGCGTTCTTTATGCTTTAATACGTTCTTCATCATTTTGAATATAAAAATAGCAAAATAAAAAACGAATAAAACTGATTAGATGCAAACCGTATGTTTATCCACTGTTCCACAGATAAACGGATTTCCTTTCTTTTCAAATCAAACTTTTTTAATAGGAAACGGGAATTTTTCCAAACCAATTTACATTTAATTCGATAAAGCCGCTGAATTCTCGATTTTTTAATTCCGTTAAGTTGAATGAAATCAAAATAAAAATTTATTCAAGGATTTCACCTACTCTTTCGTTCGGCAAACAATTTGATTATGGCAAAGGGATAATAATCAACCGTAAAATTATTTGATTATGGTAAAAGGATAATAATCAACCGTGAAATTATTTTTCAACTTAACTTTTTCCTTAAACTTCGTTATTTTTCTCTGATTTGAATAAGTAAGTCATATATTTTTGAAAGTTGAAATGTCAAGAGATGTTAAATCTACTGAAACTTCGCACAATTTAAAAAAATATATTATTTTTAGAAAAATAAGGTAGAAATTGTATTCAACAACTACCCGTTCCCGTAGTGCGAGCAAGATGTTTGTAGAGTATCGAATACATAAATCTGAGGTTTTAATTGGACACAGAATTTTGATCCCGTATTATTTCGCAGAATTTTGATCCCGTATTATTTCGCAGAATTTTGATCCCGTATTATTTCGCAGAATTTTGATCCCGTATTATTGAATCCAGGAATGTGTTTTTTAAAACTCGTCACCAGAACATTGCATAAAAACTCATGTTTCCAAAATGAAAAGAAATGAAACACGAAGAAAGCGATATTTCACAAAAAAAAATTAATTTATTTTCAAATATATTTTTTGAACTATATATTATGAATTCAGTTGTATCTAAAACTTTGCTCGATTTAAAAAACATATCCCTTACGGAATAGGTGAAAACTTAGAATTAAACCAAAAATAGCCTAGACATATTTTTATCCCTTGGTTGATATCAAGGCAGGCTTTAGCCTCTAGGTTCAAATCTTTTGTGGAATTCATCGCAAGATCTGGTATACCACAAGGATCTAATTAAGGTCCCCTGCTATTCCTCATATTAATCGACGATATTCAAAATTCTGTAAATCATTCGACATGTTTATTGTTCGTAGACGACTTGAAAATTTTCTTCTCTTCACGATTGTATACATTTATAACAGGACCTAGACTTTCTAGTTTCCTAAACTGAGCAAAATCATCTCTTGTTTAATAATTGCCTTACTGTGCTAAAAAATTCCGCCAGCCACGGTGCTGGACGCTAAGCGTCCAGTGAAAAATGTATGTTTTAAATTAAAATTATGCAAAGTCTGCCAGGCTATTTTTTTGTAATTAGCTATACAAATCATTTTATTATGTATTAAAACGTCGAATAATCAAATAAAATATAAGTCCTGGTCAATCGCTATCCATCACAGGGTAGCAAGTGTTAACATAAGTAAATGTGTCTGTGTATCCTATGGTCGATCGTTTTCACCAACCCACCATCAGTATGCTATACAGGGAGTAGCATTATACAGATTTTCTGAATTCAAAGATTTAGGCGTAACCTTTGATGTCGGACTCACGTTCGTTAACCATGTCTCGCGTTTGATATCGGACTGTCATAAACTACTCGGTTTTATAATGAGAATATCAAGAGAATTTAACAGTCTCGATATCCTTCGAAAATTATATAAGTATCTTATAAGAACTAAATTATATAAGTATCTTATAAGAACTAAATTATATAAGTATCTTATAAGAACTAAATTAAAATATGCATCTACTGTTTGCATTCCTCATCAGCTCAAATATAAAAACAATATGGAACAAATACAAAAAAAAAACCCTCATATTTATGGTATAGAACCAAGAAAGATTGCCCAAAATATACTCAGCATGTCGAACTTCTCACGGTGTGTAACTATAGAAACCTCGATACAAGAAGGCAAAAGTCTATTGGGACATTCCTACTAAAGGTTTTTCAAGGTTGCTTTAACTGTCCCGCAATTCTAGAAGCACTCTGTTCTACATACCAACTTACAGAACGAATATCATGGCTAAACACTCAGTCACGTGTGGTATAGAGATAATGAACCAACTGAATGACACTGTGAATATATTCTCGGCACCGCCTAGCAGTATCAGAAATATCCGAAAAATCGGTACAAAGTGGAAAAAACTAATCCAGTTACATCTTCATAAGGGTTACTTAACCTACGGAACAAACATCGGACCCCGGTAAGTGTTTTTTGCCTAAAAAATAATTATCACCTGACTGAACTACCCTGGAGCACCTGGCAATATTTACAGGTTCCGTACAAGGATTGCGTGAGCCAAGGACATGTCAAAATGAAGAATGGATCAAGTTTCTCTCTATCTGCGGTAAGGAGCAGTGCCCGAAGAGCTAAGAGTCTTGCATTGAAGAAGACTTGGTTTATGGTGTGCTCAATGCTATCTATATGACATTGTTCTAGGCGTAAGTAATACGAGTGCCATTATAGTGCCATTGACATAAAATTTAGAAGATAGAGACATATCGCAATTTTGTAATAAGTTTAAGTAAACTTTTTATATAGCTCATAAAAATTATACAAAATAAATAATTTATAAACATTAGAAATAAATGAAGGGATAAGCGAAAATAAAACCCAAGAAAACAAAATTACACTACTCACTAAAAAAATCTTTAAGGTTAATAGACCACACACATTTTCGATGAAACATGACTGCAACTAGAACTAAGCAATGCTCTTGTAACAAACCTGGACCATTCCACTTGCAGAAAGCATTGAAATAGAAAGAAACTCGTATCGCAGAAATTAAATCACTTAGTTGAATAGAAAACGAATAGGAAAAGTATACCAAACGATTGTCAGACCCGCCCTCCTCTATGGCTAATGCTGGACGATGTATAACTCTTACTCTAGGCAACTAGAAACTGCTGAAATGCGCATGCTAAGATGGTCGGCTGGTGTGTCCCTAAGAGACAAAATAAAAAGCTGACGCATTCGTGGATGCCTAGTTGTTACAGAAATCAACAGTAAGATGGAGGAGAGGCGATTGAGATGGTATGGGCACGTTGGACGCAGAGCACCCGATCACATTGTTACCCAGGCAATCTCCATGGATCTTCCTCGATTAACAACCAGAGGAAGACCAAAGAATTTATGGGTGGTGCAAAAAGATAACCTGATGCAAAGGCACGGCGTGGGGGACGTAGTCCGGGACAGAAGAGCATACAGCCTGAGGACGAGGAGAGCTGACCCCAACAGTCTTCGCAGACAGTGAGTTAGGATGGAGCCAGGGCGAAGAAGTTGAATAGAAAACAAATCGATTATTAAATATTCTTCAACATAATATTTAAATTTCAATAAAATAAAAAAATCTTCATTATTCATATTTACACGAGGAACATTTTAAAATGTTATAATACACTATTTCTTTATATTTTTTAGTCACTATCGGGAATCGAGCCCCAAGTCACCATGAATGAGACATTTTAGCACAAGTTTTAGGAAATCGAATTTTTTAAATTTTGAAAGATTTGATACATTTATGACATTTTTGGTATGTTTTTTTTCCTTCTTTTCTCCCCTAACAATAATACAAGATATATATTTGACATGAAACGAAAATACGCAGAAACGACATACGAGTATAAAGGATCACAGCAAGCGAGGCGGGAACCTTTGTGAGTGTCTTTAGATCTACATGCATACGTAAAGAAGGGTCCTTTATAAATAGCTAATGGTTACTCAAGTGCTTAGACCCCTGAACTGTATATGTACGAGTATACGGTAGGGGTCGGCCAACTGTCGACAATAAAACTTTTATGTTGTTTATTGCGAGACATTGTATATTATATTTTGCAGACTATCGCTACACATTTTGAATAGGCTAAACAATATTTTTATTTTTATTAATACGAATTTTGAAAAGCACCTCAATGAATGATTTATTTGACTGAGTGTTTTTTTAGTAATGGATACCTGAATACTTAATAGCATTACGAAGATGTGTACCTAATTGTTTAACCTTAAATTACCATAAACGCACTTTCTGCAGTGCGAGCAAGACATTTACTGAATTCAGATACATTAATCTGAGACCTTCATACGACATCACATCGCCCGATATTGACCTAGTTTTATCGAAATTTTAAAATTGTGGCTTACTGGGTCTTGACTTCAAGTTTTGGACATTGGTGAAAAAGTCTACCTTCAACAACGTAAAAGTCTACCTTCAACAATGTAAAAGTCTACCTTTAACAACGTTAAAGTCTACCTTCAACAACGTAAAAGCCTACCTTCAACAACGTAAAAGTCTACCTTCAACAACGTAAAAGTCTACCTTCAACAACGTAAAAGTATACCTTTAACAACGTAAAAGTCTACCTTCAACAACGTAAAAGTATACCTTCAACAACGTAAAAGTCTACCTTCAACAACGTAAAAGTTTACCTTCAACAACGTAAAAGTCTACCTTCAACAACGTAAAAGTCTACCTTCAACAACGTAAAAATCTACCTTCAACAACATAAAAGTCTACCTTCAACAACGTAAAAGTCTACCTTCAGCAACGTAAAAGTCTACCTTCAACAACGCAAAATCTAACTTCAACAATGTAAAAGTCTACCTTCAACAACGTAAAAGTCTACCTTTAACAACGTAAAACTCTACCTTCAACAACGCAAAAGAAAGAAAACAGGAAATTTATAATTTTTCTAACATTCTTTCTTTTTAAATACACCTTCAATAAGACAAAACACCACATTGTTACTGTATGAAAAAAAATATGTGTAGAAGTTTCTACAATTTTATGTTTGTTGCAGAGTAGGCAACTTATATAAATGGCCTTTCTTCGTAGGTCAGATTAGTCAGAAATCTTGGATGTTTTTTGCTCGTCTCCGAACCTTTTCAAGAAATTCAATATGCTTTATAAAATAAAGGTTCCATATTTGGTAACCTAAATTCTAGCAAAGATCTCAGACTTAAAAAAACATTTGTTGTATCATCCAACTGCTTTCTTTGTAATGTAAAGAAGTGTAATGATTCTTTTTACGACATCAATGATGTATTTGCTCCATTTCAGGTCGTTTGATATTTTATTTTCTAAAAGCTTAATTTATTTAAAGCTTATTTTACCATGAGAGTTCAGTTATGACAAGTTTATTCTTTTATATCTTAAAAAATATATTTTTTTTAATAATAGTTATTTTAAAAACGACTTATGAGTATATTGCAAACGTAAGCGACGACTAGTTGTTGAATGCTTGTTGATGATAAATAGTTTTTGTTTTTTAATGTCGTCCCACCAAGACGTCGTTTTACTCTTCATTTGTTTATTATGACTCCATTTAGTGCAAACTTTACAACATTGACAGCCTCTGTGGTCTAGTTAGTAAGATGCTGGCTTTCGACCAGGAGGTTTCATGTTCCATTCGCAACTTCAATTCTGATCTATCGAGAGATACAATCTAATAAAGTAAGTTTAATCTTTTCACAGCACACTTTAATTCCGCTTGAGAATTTTAAGTTCGATTCTCAAGGTAGACCAAGCAAAAGTATGTTAGTCAGAATTGACGGACGTAAAACCACTAGATTTTATCTCAAATCCCGAATGCCTTCTTCAATTACTTTTTTTTTCAGAACATTCCGCATATTTTTGTTCAAAACGCCCTCAATATACACCCATACATTTCTCAAAATGCACTCAATACACACCCATGTATATATAAATTACAATTCTAAGTAATGAACTATTTTTTCTATACTATTGGGTGTTAACATAAGTTGTGTCTGTTTTTTTTCCAAATGAAGAGAACAAGAGGACACAACAAAAAAAAATACAACAAATTAATCAATAATGTATTCTCCTTCATTATTTTACAACAAATTAATCAATAATGTATTCTTCTTTATTATTTACAGCTTCTTGCCAACGTTCTACAAGTTTTCCAATGCCTGTGCGATAAAAACCATCCGGTCTTGTCTCGAGGAATTTGTTCAATCATGTCCGCAACTCGACGTCATTATTGAAGGAAAAATCATCGACGAGCTGTCCTTTTATTCATAACATCTTCACCGTACACTTTGCAAATATCGCGAGCAGCTTTGGCGGATTTATTCCCTCGATTGAACGCGAACAGAAGGAGGTGTCGAAAATGCTCACTTTCGTCTACTTGACATTCCATTTTGAAGGCTTGTAATCAAGTAAAATAATATATGTAACGTAAAAGCAAACACAACATCTTGTAGAGCAGAAAATTTTCTTTCAAATGACGTATAACCTTTACCATTTTGTTTTACTTTTGGTGCTCATTTTTAAATTTGGAAAAAAACGGACGCAACTTATGTTAACACCTAATAATACATATTAAATGTGCATGACATGTTTCAAGAAGAAAAATTCAATGAAATATTGGAGAAAAGTCAAATATGATAGTCCTGAAATATGAAACATGGAACATAGAAAATGTATTCACATGAAATACATAAATAAAAATTATATAATTTATGATGAAGAATTTGAAGATTCCATATCAGAATTACTCGATTAGAAACCAAAAACTGAGTGAAAATACACATTTAGAATGAGTAACTTTGCACATAACAGTTACTCTGGTTTTTTTCAAACTGTTTCTAACATAACACAATCCCATTATTTTTGTCTAGAAAAATTTAAGCTCCGATATTTAATTGAATCATTTTCAATAGGGGGTTTGACTTCCCTCTTCAAAATGTAAAAAAATGTCGCGTAATTTTGTCAGCATTAATTCTGGACTAATCTTTGTTTTAGCGTCGCTTATGGGTGGATCTTGGTTTATTTCGCACAAACCTTTATTTTAATACCAATTTTAAAAGATTTCGTGTACCGAATTTCTACCCGTAAAGCAAATTTGCTATAGCGAAATTATGTTAAAAGAGGGTTCGTAAAGCAAGGTACGGAATTATATTTGTTCCGAACTTAGACTAATCTGGAAAAAAGTATGAGTTTATTATCCATAAAATAATAAGAAATAAAACATAAAGAAAAAAATGATGCTTTTATAGATCAGATCGTAGAATTTTGGCCCAGTTTTACTGAGTAAATTGGGACTCGATACCAAGTTTTAGACATTGGCGTAAAATACAACTTATTGTAACATTAAAGGGAGAAAAAAGTATAGTGGTTAATATCATTCCAAATTTATTATTTTTTAACAATTGATATGTTTTTAAATACATCTTAATCCTTAATATTCTTATACATACATTCTCGTTTTTTCTTAAACACATCCTCAAAATAAATGAATAAAAAATAACGAAAAACACCACTGTTAACACAAATGTATTGAACTTTTGGTATATATTTTTTTCTTTTAAAATAGCATTTTGATCAACACAAAACTCATTTTATCGAGAAGTTTTGCTGATCTTAAAGTTTGCCAGCCTCTGGCACCTAAGATTTATGGAGAAAAAAGGTAGGATATTTTGTTTTGTTGGATTAGCCTTTGACCAGGTCAAAAGGAAACATACCAACGAAGCGAATAAAACAAAACAAAAAGAAGTTGCTTCTTCATCCAGATAGCATGGATGTATTTAAATATATCATAAATTCACTAATTCTGATATATGTTGTTTTTAATAGAAAATAAGCAATTATTATTGTACTTACTGCAAAAATTCAGTGCAATCAATTTTTATTTATTTATTTACTTTACACATTACAAGAAATATACATCATTTGTGAAATAACAACAGGTAATTTAATTTGAACATACAATTTTAATGGATCTGGGTTTGTTTCCTTTCATTTGTCGTGTCCTAGTAAACTAGGCTTTTGCCTGTATCTCACTGAGGATATATAGCATGAAAAAATAAATCGATACTTCTTTCCGATTTTCGATTATATAAAACCCAGTTGTACATTCTCATCAACCTGACAAACAGTGACACTCAATTACATATTGCAGATTAAACAAGAACTGAATATTTAATTTACTTTTACTATTTTTCCACCTCCAACGATCTCCGTGGTCTACTTGGCAAGACACTAACTTTCACTAGGATGCCTTGGGTTCAATTCTTAAAGATACCCTAAAATAAATAAAAAAAATAGGTTTCATCCTGATAAAATAGTTCATTTGGCAATAATACTTATATGCGCTAGGTGTTTGTAAATGTTATTGCATCTTCACGTATGGTAGAATTAACACTACGTGTGATGACGAACTGTTAGATTCGTGCCAACTCCAGTAGTTGGTGCCAACGCCCGAAGGCTGGATTAATAGAGGTACACAGTTTTGCCTCCAAACCATGACTTCAATATGCTCAACGCCAGTTCGGGTGTATTGAGGAGCACCGTATAAATTAATGAATTAACTTTTTTTCTCCGACTCGTTCAGGAAAACGGTGAAGAAGGCGAATTAATGAGTAAATTAATATTTGTCAAATGTAATGAATATGCTGTGTGCATTTATATATTTTCATACTTAATGTATGCAACACTCTTTACTTATTGCATTATTTTCTTGATAAGTTGGGACCCAAAAACATTTCGTTTATTCATCGCACATTTTTCACACAAAGTCGAGAAAATTACTACAATTCAACACAATAAAAAAATACTTTAAACATGGGGGGGTCTCTTGATACCAAATTTATTAAATAATTAAAAAACGAATTAAAATACAACAATTGAGAGGCTTTAAAACTAAATAAATAGAAAATCGAAAAGGTGATAATTTTTAGATGGATTTATTTGCCTATAGTTCAAATCTTCAAATGCTTAACCATACGCCAATGGAATAGGAAATATGTCTTGGATGGTGTATCCACTTTTTTTGGTTATTTGTACAAACTATACTAATAAACAAAAGTATAATCACTCACTTACTCGCAAGTATTTCATTTCGTATTCCCACTAGATTCACAAGACAGCTCAATCCCTTTTATACCGAAAATTGCTATACTAATTATAAAATCAACTCCTCTATAATTCGTATGCAAAGACTTGGAAACGAGTTTTGCAACAATTAAGATATTTTTAATATGAGTATATATAGTATTCGCCAGAATATCACAACAATATTTAGAAATAGTAAGTAACTTTGTGCTCTCCTTTAACAAACAACAAATAACAACCTTTAACAAATAACAACCTTTAACAACAACCTTTAACAAATAACAAACAAAACATTAAGGACAATACTTCGCCTCTGGAGTTGAGTAACCCTGCATCAAAATGTAGGAAGGTTTTAATTCTGCAAAGCAACTTGCATCTCGTTCTACTAATAAGGTCATGTGTTTTCTATATCTCAATATCTATCCATAAAATTCCCACAAAATTCTCAGATGATTAAATAATTTTAAAACGATGACTGTAATTTATTATTACTACTGCTTTTTGTATCTTCATGTTAGTTTAACATAAAGTTGTATTATTTGTCAATAATTTTGTTCATTTGTATATTAAACCACTGTTGTATCGTTAAATAAATAAAATAAATAAATAAATAAAAATCTAGATAGAAAAGATATTTTAAGGGTCACTTAATCTATATTGGACAGTTTTGATCTGCATGTACCGGATAATTAATTGAATCAGCGCACAAAAAAATTATTTGGCCAAAATCTATGCAGAATTAGCATACCTTTAGAATTGCTAGTAAATAGAGCTATCATACTTTTTTTAACTGTGTATGTCCTCAAATACGTGTATGTATACGTTTTACGTGTATCGACCAGTTTCTTCAGGGATAATTTTTTTTGTCCACATACCACCAAGAAAGATTCTATAGTTTTCGGCCTGAATAAGTAATTGTGTGTATGTGTAGATACAATATCAGCCGCACCCAGTACATGATCAGGTTATGTTATCGTTGAAATTTGATACCTCAACCTTCGGTATTACGTCAACTAGAGCCAATAGAATACGTGCCGTTCGAAATGTTAAAAAAATAATATCACGCGCTTATCAAGTTTCTTTTAAAAGAAGAGAAACATTAAACGACTCTTCTTAATCGTATTTTATAGTAAAATATTGGGCTAAATTAAGCAAAAAATCGAATGAAGCCGACTCTCATTAAGGCAAACTAGCAGAAACACTCACTTCAGAAGTTGTGTGAGTGCAAGAGCAAGTGGTACAAGACAGAAGACTAAAAATAAAAGAAAAAACAAGATGGTGTAGGATTACATCTTGGAATACATAAGGTGAGCATAAGATAGCAGTCAAAAGCTTTGAGTGTTGTTTAAAGGCAACGACGTGTAGAGTAATGTAATGAATTTTTAATGATCTGCGAAGGGAAACAAAAATATATAATCGACTCAATTAAAAACAGGAGGGTAAATATACGGTGTAGTACCACCTGTCGAAAAGTGACTTCATGGAATGTCACCGTTTGGGATCACCACAGTCTAAAAAAACCAAGTGATACAAGTCCATACAATATTATATTTTTTTTTTGTTATTATCAGGGAGTTCTTCAATTGACTTCAAAAAGAGAAACACTACGGTTACTGCCGAGTATTTTGCGTTCTTAATGCGAAAATTAAAAGATGCTATAAATACAAATAGCGTGAAAAATTGTCACAAGCCGTGAGATTATTGCACGACAAAGTTAATATTTTTATTTTGAAAACCGAAATTTGATTTGTAAGCAAGAAATTAAAAGTAACGAAAAAATAATGTTACACCATTTTGAGAACAAATTAACAAACCATTTTATAAAAAAAAGTAACGAAGAAGTTAGTGATTTTTCACCATTTTGAGAATAAACTTCAGAATATTTTTGCATTGGTATTATAAAATTTATTTATTTTTTATAATACGTATTTATCTCTTTTTTTTATACATCCTTGGGCCGGAAGCGTTTGGACCTTACAACTTACAAGGGTATTTCTAATAACATGTTTAAAAAAAAAATTAAAATCACAGCAAAAATATCGTTCAATACACAACAAAACAGATGTTCAGTCATAGTAACAGATTAATGAAATATTAAAGATATAAAATAAAAATAAAATTCTAAGGTGGAAAGAAAATAAAACTAACTTTTCAGTTCTATCACCACCTTCCTTAACCCTGACAGCGTTGAACTTAATATGTTCACATCCGAGTTAGCTAACAAATGTTCATTAATGGATTATAGAAGCTCGAGTTATTCGTGAATGTAGCTACGCCGAACAATGCAAGTCTTCTAAGAGAGCAAAAATAGATGTTTAACTCAATTTGTTCCAGAGTCACACACATGGACTACTTCAACCAACATTTAATAGCATCAGAGAAAAACGAGTACTGATTTGTGACTAACATAAATATAGTAAAATAATTTAGTTAGTGGTAATGTAACTTAAAATGATTTATTTTAAATTAATTCATATAATGTTATCTTATGTTTTAAAATGATTGACGACATCCATGGTAAATAAATATATTTTCGTTTATTTTTTTCCTATCAAGGTTGCGAATTCAATCTCTGTTTAAACAATGATTTTAAAAAAATCCACTCTGGTTTCCACTTAAGGCCTCTTGAACAGATTTCCAGTTGGTTGGAAGATATTGCGACATGGTAACAAGCCCGCCAGATTGTACTATATACAACAAAATCGTAATACAATATAACGTCCTTTGTCTAGAGAACAAACTAATATTCATCTCTTACTGTGAGTTAGTGGTAAGGGTTTTATGATTAGCATACTTATTTATGTTAAGGGTTTTCCGTGATTGAGAAAAGTATGTTCTCTAAACGGCGATTTATAAATTATCCTTTTATCATTATGATCCTTTTTTTTTATACATTTTTTAAAACACATTTATTATAGGTTTAACTCTATTATAATACATCAATAATAATAATTTTCTTAATGATTAATTCTAAATGTCGTATAATTAAAACATAAATGTAGTATAATCAAAACATAAACAATGTAACTCATGCTTCCCTGTGAAGTGGCTCAGTATATTTAGGAGCTTAATCTACAAAAATGTGGAAGATATAGATAGAATAAAAAAAACAATAGGGCCATTCCGTGCTGAGCAAAATCATCTTCTGTTCAACATTAACAAATGTGTCTGTGTATCTTATAGTCGATCGTTTTCACCAATCTACCATCAGTATACTATACAAGGAGTGGCACTAAACAGAGTTTCTGAATTCAAAGATTTGGGCGTAACCTTTGATGTCTGACTCACGTTCGTTAACCATATCTCACGTTTGATATCGGACTGTTACAAACTACTCGGTTTTATGATGAGAATATCAACATAATTAAACAGCACCGATATCCTTCGAAACTTATATAATTATCTATTTAGAACCAAATTAGAATATGCATCTACAGTTTGGGCTCCTCATCAGCTCAAATATGAAAAAAATATAGAACAAATACAAAAAAAAATCCTCAAATATCTATGGTACAGAACAAAGGGCGATTACCCAAAATATGCTCACCATGCCGAACTTCTCACGGTATGTAACTATAGAAGCCTCGAAACAAGAAGGCGAGAATCCATTGCAATATTCCTAATAAAGGTTTTCCAAGGTTGCTTTAACTGTCCCGCGATTCTAGAAGCACTAAGTTTATATGTACTCAATAAATATAGCCATGCAAGGAATCACCCTCTGTTCTACATACCAACTTACAGGACGAATATCATGGCTAAACACTCAATCACGCGTGGTATAGAAATATTGAAGCAACTGAATGACACGGTTGATATATTTTCGGTACCGTCTAGCAGTATGAGAAGAATCCTGGCTGATATTATTCCTAACGAATAAGCTAACGCTAGAAGCAGATCCTCCTTGTGTTACAGGAGAAATCCGTGCAAAGTGGATAAAAAAAAAAGTTGGAATGATCTCAACAGCTCAGTTTGTAAATACAGTACTGAAAACAATCATAATTCCGGACAATAAGCCCGCCAAGATGTAGTTGTAATGTTGCAAAAGAGTATAATTACAATCAATTGTATTTACGAGTACTCTATTATATTAATTTTTATTTGAATCTCGTAAACTATATGACTAACACGTGTCATACCCAATTTAAGTGTTTTTTTCTAACGCTTTTGAACTGTCACTAAACTTTTCTGTTATGAAACGGCGACCGTACATAACATTTTCAAAGGGTGGACTACTAACTACTTCTATAAAAACATTTAATACAAATTTCCCAAATAAAACACTGTATAAAACACATCAATACCGTCGTGATACATCACATGATAACTAAATGTCATAACTTGAAAACCTTCACTCACTACAATTCAATGGTGTTTTGGTAAAGAGGTACAAATCATCAATTATTTATTTGTCAGTTTGAAGTTTTGCAACACTTGTATTCCTGAAATACAGACCTCAGGTAAATTTTAAAGGTAAACCTCGAATACATAAATTATTTATGTTATGTATTCAAAGTTTACTTTTAAAATTTACCTAAGGTCTGTATTTCAGGAATACAATTGTTGCAGAACTTCAAACTGAAAAATTAGTAATTGATAACGTGTACCTCTTTACCAAAACGCCATTGAATTATTTATTCAACACTATATCAGGATGTGGATAAAATGAACTTCTTTAATTTTCATAATTGAATTATTAAAGTGGGTGCCTCATTTTATTTACAAAGGGTAAGAAAATAGTGCTTCATATATTTTTACAAACCTTAACTTTTTTAATTATTATGCTATATGGGTGCTAATTATTATGCTATATTCTTAATTATTATGCTATATGGACGACATACGTTTTAAGAGTATGATAAGAGTAATATTAATACTGTAGAATGCATAGTATCATTTGTAGTGTTAATGTTTGAAAAAAGACGGAATGAAGACACCAAAAATATGTGCCTAGATAAAATATACGTTTCAAGTCAGATCAAGAAAGGAGTCTTAAAATGGTTTGAACATATGGAGAGAATGAATGATGAAATAATGACTAAGTGAATATACAAGTCAGAAATGCAAACAGAGAAAAACGTGACTGGACGAAATGAACCAAATATTGAAATAAGAAGAATGAATAATATAATATTGTAATAACTACTCGTATGAATGTGGAGAAGGCGAAAGTCGTGTACTCGGATAGAAAAGTTAGAAGATCTGTTTTCTATACTTATTCAAAAAAGACACGGCATGATGAAATGTATAACATATAATATGTATATCTTAAAAAAAACAATCCACGTTAGTCACTGCGAAAGTAAGTGTAAATTTTTGCTAATTACATAAATCTGGTAAATCCGTTAAGTGGAAATAGTTTTACATTAAAAATGTAAACAGAGTTAAACTGGAGTTATTTGAAGACCGCTGTAAGTATTAAAGAAAAGTGCCCGTTAACTTTCACGTTGGATTAAAGTCGCGTTGAACACAGATTAGAATGTTTATTCTTATAAAATATTCATGCCCAGTTTTTGAAGAAAAATTATTTAAATATTTATTAAGTTATCGCAACTTAAGTATCTTAATTGAGGTGCATGGGCACGTGGTGACGCACTGAACTCCCGTGCGGAAGGTCGCCCGATCAAACCTCGCACTATACTTCTCGCCTCGAATGACACAGGTATTTTTCCCGCAAAGTATTCGGGGGTGTGATGATACCTATGTCTTCGGTCGTAAACATGCTGGTGTGGTCCAATCACCCCCCTTCGGTGTGCCATCAGACCCTGTATACTGGTGTGGCCGGTGAGTTTGCTAGTTGGAACGGATCGCTCACTTAAAAAAAAACTCCACGGCACAGTTTGGCTTTTCAACTGCATTGACGTTGAAATGATGAGGGTATACTTAACTAAAAGGACCAGCAATGAATATCATCTCACTTTGGTGTGTCGTCGGATCAAGTAAAGCAGTGTGCCTGTGAGTTTGTTAGTGTGCAACGGCTCATTCACTTAAAAAGAAAAGTAATCCACGGCATATCATCGCTTTCTAATTGAATTGACGTTGGAAAGGTAAGGGGATCCTCGACTACGAGGTCCAGCAACGATGAAATATCGTAATATAATTCAAAGTACCGTTAAGATATCTTATTTTTATTTATTTATTTAACACTTTTATTGCAAATACAATCTAGCGGGCTTATTGCCAGGCGGCAATCTCTTCCAACCAACCAGACAAAAGTAAATGAAGCAAGTTACGTGGTCACATAAATAATTCAAATGACTATCCATCCCCACGAAATCCATAAACATATACTTGAGCATATGACCACGAACCCCACAAAGACGGACAATCACCCGAACATTATTTTTCGAAGTGGGATATCATCAATCAAAATAAAAGGAAGGGATGGTGGAGAGTAAAGGAAAAGAGAAAAAAAGTCAGGAATGAAACACGTTATTTTATTGACTAGAAATGAAGAGTTTTTGTCAGTCGCTTCTTAAAGCATGCCAAGGACGGAGTCTTATATTGATTTGTAACTGATTCCAGAGTCTCACTGCATGGACAGTAAAGGACGACGTAAAGAAAGAGGAGCGGTGAACTGGAAAGGCCAATAAACAATCTCTGAGCGTAGCGCTAATCCATGATTGGAAAGACGCTGAAAATTCTCGGCGAGATTTATCTTAGGTATAATTTGAAATATTTCTTCGGTTCATCTTAGCATTTATTTACCCAGCTTTAAAGTATCGTTAAATTTTACATATTTTTGTGGTTAAATGAAAAACAATACGATTGAAACGTGATAGGAGCCGAACTGGAAAATTACTGACAGGAGCTGAACAAATTTTGTAGAAATGCGTGCATTGCGAAGAATATAAGGGGTGACGATATTCACAGAATAAGGAATTAAGTTATTAGGGATGAATGTGAACTTAAGGCTGATGTGTTGAGTAAGATGAAAAAGAGAACGCTGAGATGGTTTGGGCATGTAGAACGAATGAAAGAAGAAATATATACAAAATAAATATAAAGCGCAAACGTGAGTGGTAGACGTGTGAGAGGAAGGCCAAAGAAAGTATGGTTCGATGAAAATTCATAAAAATCGTAGGGCCTTTATGAGAAGGTGTATAGATGTCGAAAAGGACAAAAACGTGGGTCGCAATATGAAAATCTGGCGCTCTCTCCTCTCTGCCTACTCCGAAATGGATATGGCGTGATGTTATGTATGTATGAAACAACACGATTTGAATGTATTTTTTCTATTAATTTCTTCATGTCAGGTTCGATTTCAGGCGGTACTAAAAAAATGATCCAACCTTTAGTTTTACAATTTGTCAGGTAACCATACCTGTACATAATGGATGTGTGCGTGTATTGTTAACCTTTCAAGAACGGTAGTACTTTTAATTATATGCCACATGCCAACTTTAGTAGTTCTATAAAACCAAGACTCGATGACTGAGATCGACGAAAACGTAGTCTCCCGGCCACGATCTTCAACATATCCATAAAATCAATTCTGTATTGTAGAAATTAATGAAGAAACACATTTTTTTTTTACAAACAGGCCTTTTAAAATTTGTCTAGTCTTAGTTAGATATTCAAGTCTTGTTCTTTTGCTTTTATTTAAAACGTCGGTCACCAAAAACCCTTGGACATCTTCCCAAAATGTAATAAACACGGCATGTGGCCAATCGAGTCCGATGGAGAGAGATAATATCCTCTCCATATTCCATGCTGAGTGTGTAAGCGGTAGAAATAACTGTAAGCCTTTAAGATTTAGGTTATCAAATGCTGTACTCTGCGTCTCCGTAGTAATTAAGGTTAAAACATTTTGAAATAACTATTCTCCCAAATTTGGGTCTTCCCAGTTAGTGACCAATATTAAGTTGAGTGAGTTGAGTTCATTGAAAATAATATAACGTTCAAGTAGTATACAAAGACAGTAAGCTCTTACTATCAACATTTTGAATAAAACCACGTTTATCAAAGAATAATTTTTATCTTTATTTAACCAAAAATAATATATTCAGTATTACATTAGTTCCAAATTTGAAACCATAGTATATAAGTTCCAAATTTGAAACAATAGTATATTAGTTCCAAATTTGAAACAATAGTATATTAGTTCCAAATTTGAAAAAATTATATATTAGTTCCAAATTTGAAACAATAGTATATAAGTTCCAGTTTTGAAACAATAGTATATTAGTTCCAAATTTGAAACAATAGTATATTAGTTCCAAATTTGAAACAATTATATATTAGTTCCAAATTTGGAACATGAGAGTGAAAAGACTAAAAGGAGTTGAATAAATACTGTAGAAATGCGTGCACTGAGAATAATACATAGGTTGAAAATGTAAAAAAAGAATACGGAATGGAGTGATAAATTATTAATATAATGTGAATAGTACGGAATGGAGTGATATGGGATGACTGTAAAGCTGATTGGTGTGTTGAGTTAGATGAAGAAGAGCACTCAGTTAGTTTGAGCACGTGGAATGAATGAATTAAGAAAGACTAACGAAATGAAAGACGTGATAAAGGAATAGCAAAGAAAGTATGGTTGGATTAAAAGTAAAAAAAATCGTAAGAGTTGTATGAGAATGTGTATGGATGTAGA
Organism: Odontocerum albicorne; assembly: GCA_949825065.1. NCBI lineage: Eukaryota > Metazoa > Arthropoda > Insecta > Trichoptera > Odontoceridae > Odontocerum > Odontocerum albicorne. The sequence goes on along the minus strand of OX463854.1, from coordinate 35,554,820 downwards.
ATATGCGAAATATGTGTGTAGCAATAGGAAAGTCTGGCGTTCTCTCTTTTTTGCCTATCCCGACAAGAAGTCGGCGTCCTGGTATGTATATATAAACTTACGGAAACGGTGGAAGACACGTTAGTAATGAGGGTTCTCATGTTAATTAGTAGTGAGTTATTCGTCAAAAATATTGCAAATTTTCACAAATAGTAGGACTTGCGTAATTTAATGGGCATTCGAGAAATATATAAGCCAACGTTCCCCTGCCGAGGCCTCATTCATACATGTTATAATTTATAACTTTGATCTTTGTTAAATGCTTATTCTGTAAGCATGTCCCATATGACAGATGTTACTAGGGATTTTTATATTTTGATTTGAATGCCTTCCTAAAGCGCGCAAGTTCCTAATGCAAGAAATTAGTTAATACGCGTATACCAATTTAATTTCATAATAATTCTACAAAAATAGAAAGTATTGAGATTTGTTTTATCAAACACTGTTTATTCTACGTTTTTGTAACGAACGGTATAACCTTACCGGTTTCAAGGTTTTCCTCTCATCATTAGGGAGCACAAACAAAACCTTAAAACCGGTAGGGTTATACCGTTACAAAAAAGTGGAATAAACTGCGTTTGATAAAACAAATTACAATGTCTTTAAACTTCCACAATGTTAATGCCTTTACTATAAATAATTACTTTATGTGGTTAAAAATCGGTCCTTTAAAGTTTCCATATTGATATATATTTTCGTTTGTCACTTTCTGACAGCGCTTAATCACCTAAAATTAAATAAAAAGCTCCTTAAATTTTTATAATGATATATCCGTAACACTCGTTTCCTAAAAAACATTTCAACATTTTATCACAAGTGTCACGATAACAATTACTTCAAATTATAAAAGACCCTTAAGTAAAACTAGTTTTCTGATTGCCGGATATTTGCTTAACACTATGTCATAGACATTGCAGAATCTTCAAAAAATATTATAAACAGTGATGTAATAATACCAACTAAACCTAATTTAACTTAACCTTACTTTACCTATCTTAACCTGACCTTACTTTACCTAAATTAGCCTAGCCTAACCTTACCTAACCCAACATGTTTTTATTTATTTATTTTACACATGACAAGAAATATACATAATTTGCAAAAAAAACAACAAGTAATTAAATTTGGACACACAATTTGAATGGATCTGGGTTTGTTGTCTTTCATTTGTCGTGTTCCCAGTAAACTAGGCTTTGGCCTGTATCTCACTGAGGACATATGTTATAGCATAAAAAAATAAATCGACACCTCTGTCCGATTTTGGATTATGTAAAACCCTGTGGCACATTCTCATCAACCTGACAAACAGTGACACTCAATTACATATGTATATATCACGCGAAATCAAACTCCTCACACTTCATCTCTCCAGAGATACCAAAACATTCATCCCAGAATATCACACACAATCATAAATTAAAAAAATACGTTTATACAAAAATATAAAATAACAAAAAACACCACACTCAAGAGCTCTCACAAACCTCTTCCACAAGTCACTCCTCTTGCAAGCCCAAGTACTCAAACTCCTTTCGCAATAACAACCACGCACACATTGATGCATATAAGTGAAGTCTGAGCATTGCTAGGAAATGGAAATGCAAAGAGCATAATAAATTCTATAGAAATACATGACATGCGTAGAATGTCTGAAATTAAAATGTTTAATAAGTTAATAAACGACAACTCTAAGAGGTGGATGTTGTAAGTAGAATTAAAAAATAATCTTGAGATGATTCGGTCATATTGAAAAAAATGATCAACAAAAGACTTACGAAACAAATATATATAAACATATGTCTGAAATTAATTAAAAGCAATGAAAGAGTGGAAGGACATACATACACAGAGAAAATTTAAGTGACGGAAAGGGAAGAAGTATAGACGAGGCTAGAGCGGTGTGCACAGATAGATAGTTTTAATAATCATGCTTTTTTCCCTATCTCAGTAGGGACATAATGTGATGGCATTGTGCCACACTCCTATAAAAAACCGTCTAAGAAAGAAAAAATAAAATAAAGGTAATTAACTGCACGAGACTTCCATGCAACACTGTACTGCATTGAGATTCAGACGTGAGACTTTGTAGCCAGGTTCCTTTGTCTCGATACCGTACTCATAAATATATGTATATATTCTCTTCGTTTGCAGAATAAAGGGGTCTCTATCGGGGAATATTGTCCACTTAGCTTCCTTCCTTCCGTCTGTGGCTCAGGACTGTGATAGCTAAATCGATTAGAGAATATGTCTGCACAGAATGCACAACTCGAAAATGTGATGTTATTTTGGTAGATTTTAAAAATAAAGTTTTCAGGATATTTTTGGGGTTTATTTAGATAATTTGATAATCTGAAGATCTTTTGACCCCTTATTTGTTCAATTCTATTTTATAAAAAAATATTAAACGACAAAACGAGGCAATACTTTTGTTTATTTATATATTCCACTACATACCGATTATAATTTGAAGGGCATATTGTTAAATGTCAATCTCATTTACCAGAAAAAATACATTATTTAAGAAAAAGATGAAACACCGCGAAAAATGTCAACAATGATAATAAAATAACAAATTTTGTTGCGCTGTTTAGAGACTAGACTCTTCTAAAAGGTCATTTAACTTGGGACTCGGCGCCATTGTTATTGACCGAGTAGTACATAAGGATGTGAAGGTGTTGGCTGCGGTTATTAGATCAAGCTATTTTCTACATTCAATTATGTTTAGAAAACATATTTGGTGCAAATAAAACTGAAATATTTCCAAAGGAAGACGAACTACAATGAAATTTTTGTAGATCTTTCGAGATATTCTTTAGGTGTAGTGTAGTATATATGTGTAGTATAGCATGTATGTGTAGTGTAGTATATACGAGTATGTGTGGTGTATTATATATGTGTAGTGTAGTATATATGTGTAGTATAGCATGTATGTGTAGTGTAGTATATACGAGTATGTGTGGTGTATTATATATGTGTAGTGTAGTATATATGTGTAGTGTAGTAAATATGTGTAGTGTATCCGTATCAATATTCAAGAAAACACTATAGAACCATTATTTATCTCTAAACATTCCTCGTCCTTTACTTTCATACAATGACAAGCGTTACACACATTTCCTTTAAATTTAATCTTTTATTTTAATTTGTAACACTTTTTTTCGAATTCATTTTAATTTCACACGTTTAAGATTCGGCCATTCATAGTGATAATAAAAAATATGAAACAAATTGCTTTAAAGCAATACATCCTATACATGTATTTACACGAGTTTAAAGTAAATATCACACCAAGAAGGTATCATGGCTAATAACATTAGACAAATTATCAAAGACTAGCTTACACCATTTTAGTTAAAATCGTACGAAAGATAAGGACGGAAAAATAAATCAATGGCTAAATTTATAAAAAAAAATATTGACCATTCCTCAAAACTTTTGAGAAGCCTTGAACTCCCTAAGGTTGTTTTTCACAGCCGGTGCTTTTGGTGAGCGGATAAAGGCGTGTGTTTTTTACTTAAAAAAATAATTGATTAGACGTCTTTCACAAATATTAATTACAGTGGATACTTTGATACTATTCAAATCATACTCAATTACGAGTATAAGAATATGTAAACGAAACGTTTAAGTATCACAGAATAAGGAACAAGAGCATAAGCTAGCTGAAGTTGTATCTGCCTTTCTCAACCCCATCCAGATTTTTTGCCAGTTAGCAGCGTGTGTCGGTATCAGTTCAAAGATAATTCAGCCTTGTTTATGCTCCCCTGATGATGAGTTAAAAACTTGAAACAGGTAGGGTTATACCGTTATATAAAGTGAAATAAACAGTGTTTGACTAAACACATTACAATGTATTAAACCCTGCAGGGCCAATTAATGTCTTAACTATAAATAATACATGTGTACTGAAAAAGAATGAAGTTTATATCTGTTCATTCTGCCTACCACAATAGTGATATGGCTGATGTTGATAATTATGACATAAAATAAAAAAAATAGGTGTTTGTTTTATCAATAAGTTTCAACCCCTTTGAAATCTTTTAACCATAACAACGATTCCAAAGCCTAGTTGATAAGACGCCTGCCTCTCAACCCGGAAGTTGCGGGTTCAAATTCCACTGGAACTCAGATTTTTTACAGAGGATTCCAGTCTGGTTTTCCCTCAAGGTTTCCTTAAGATCGTTCTGGTTGGCTGGAAAACATTATCACATGACAATAAGCCCTCTAGTTTGTACTATATATAACGGAAGTGTAATATAATACCAAAAAAAGTTTCACAAGAAATATAATAAATAATAAAGTGGCACTGAAAACAAACTGTCCTTTGAGAGCCCCTGTAAAACATTTCAATATCATGAGTACCATATGACTATTAATAGTTGAGAATGTACCTAAAAGGTAGCAGAAAGAAGAAGCTTCACTCGCAAAGATGCTTAATTTGCATCTATTTAGATATCTTATTTAAGTTTGAAGTCGAGCATCACTTCTTTTGAGGTCTCGATGTTGTATTCCAAAAAGCTTTTCTCCTGAGAAATGTAATAAATTCATGGAACTTGTATTAAAAAATACCATGCTGGAGAAATGCCAGTGTTCTGCATTTTCTCTTTTTCTCATTTATGTGATAGTTCGTAATATTGTACATGAAGGGATTATTTCAAAAGGAAAATTTCTGAAATCATTTAATGAAAAAGTTATAAAGAAAACGTCATATTTTCTTTATAACTTTTAATTTTTTACATTTAAACGTAGAAAGTACTCTCCTGCTTTATTAGACGTATGCCCGTCCTTAGGCAGGTAGGTTTCCCAAAATAAATATATATACACATATTAAGCAGCCATAAGTACATAAATTCTACTATAATCACATCACACCAAAAATAGGCATTTAAATTATATAAAAAATATTTAACAACCGACCATGCACTGATATGTATCACTACACCACATCACTTGTTAATTCACAAAAATCAAGGAAAAGTGAAATGAAATATTTTTCCATTGCATGATTTTAGTCAAATAAAAATTTTCATCTTATGATAACATTATTTTTTTTTTTTTACTAAGTTTGATCTGATTTCTACCAGCCATTTTCTAAGTTGTGACTTTAGATATGTATCACTACAACACATCACTTATTAATTCACATTCACTGATATGTATCACTACATTTTTACTAAGTTTGATCTGATTTTTACCAGCCATTTTCTAAATTCTGACTTTAGATATGTATTACTACAATACATCACTTATTAATTTACATTCACTGATATGTATCACTACAACACATCACTTATTAATTCACAAAAATCAAGAAAAAGTGAAATGAAATACTTTTCCATTGCATGATTTTGGTCAAATAAAAATTTTCATCTTACGATGACATTATCTTTTTTTTTACTAAGTTTGATCTGATTTCTACCAGCCATTTTCTAAGTTGTGACTTTAGATATGTATCACTACAAGACATCACTTATTAATTCACATTCACTGATATGTATCACTATATTTTTACTAAGTTTGATCTGATTTTTACCAGCCATTTTCTAAGTTGTGAGATATGTATCACTACAACACATCACTTATTAATTCACATTCACTGTTACGTATCACTACATTTTTACTAAGTTTGATCTGATTTTTACCAGCCATTTTCTAAGTTGTGACTTTAGATATGTATCACTACAACACATCACTTATTAATTCACATTCACTGATATGTATCACTACATTTTTACTAAGTTTGATCTGATTTTTACCAGCCATTTTCTAAGTTGTGACTTTAGGTATGTATCACTACAATACATCACTTATTAATTTACATTGACTCATATGTATCACTACAACACATCACTTATTAATCCACAAAAATCAAGAAAAAGTGAAATGAAATACTTTTCCATTGCATGATTTTGGTCAAATAAAAATTTTCATCTTCCGATGACATTATCTTTTTTTTTACTAAGTTCGATCTGATTTCTACCAGCCATTTTCTAAGTTGTGACTTTAAATATGTATCACTACAAGACATCACTTATTAATTCACATTCACTGATATGCATCACTATATTTTTACTAAGTTTGATCTGATTTTTACCAGCCATTTTCTAAGTTGTGACTTTAGATATGTATCACTACAACACATCACTTATTAATTCACATTCACTGTTATGTATCACTACATTTTTACTAAGTTTGATCTGATTTTTACCAGCCATTTTCTAAGTTGTGACTTTAGATATGTATCACTACAACACATCACTTATTAATTTACATTCACTCATATGTATCACTACAGCACATCACTTATTAATTCACAAAAATTAAGGAAAAGTGAAATGAAATACTTTTCCATTGCATGATTTTGGTTAAATAAAAATTTTCATCTTACGATGACATTATCTTTTTTTTACTAAGTTTGATCTGATTTCTACCAGCCATTTTCTAAGTTATGACTTTAGATATGTATCACTACAACACATCACTTATTAATTCACATTCACTGATATGTATCACTACATTTTTACTAAGTTTGATCTGATTTTTACCAGCCATTTTCTTAATTGTGACTTTAGATATGTATCACTACAATACATCACTTATTAATTTACATTCACTGATATGTATCACTACAACATATCACTTATTAATTCACAAAAATCAAGAAAAAGTGAAATGAAATACTGTTCCATTGCACGATTTCGGTCCAATAAAAATTATCAACTTACGATGACATTATCTTTTTCTTACTAAGTTTGATCTGATTTCTACCAGCCATTTTCTTAATTGTGACTTTAGATAATAAATTAAATAACTAAGGAGCCAAGTCACAAAACTTTTCAATCCAAAATAATATGTTATTATTTTTGAATTTAAATTTCTTCCTATTATTTCAATGTAACAATATTTTTTTAATGCAAATAGAAGAGAAATTTTTGCGTGCAGTTGACAATAAGAAAGAACACATTGATTTGATCTTGTCTCAGGTTGCAACATCACTGCAGTCTTACGGAAGACTAAATCAGTGTTTGTTCTTTTTTTATGTACACCATTTTTAAAACTGCTTTTTGTGTCAACAAGTCATATACCCATATTCAAAGAACATATAATCACGACGTTGGTAAATGGGACATATCACACTTGGCTAGCCAGGCGCACATCATTCAATTACATCTAATCGCATTAAACTTTCGTTTTACTCGTAAACACCATAACCTGATGAGTTTAATCTATAACCTCTTTCAACTAACCAGACAGTTTTTAAATATTCTTTAAGTAAAATCAGACTAAAATCTCTAAAAATGTTGTTCCAATGGGAATTGAACACATGATTCCCGGGATAAAAGACGAGTGACTTACCAACTAGGTCACTGAGGTCGATATTTCTATTTCTCATGAAGCATAATTTACTATTATTTATACTACTTACTTTAAAATCTTTTGAAATTCAATCCTCTAGATACTTTCTAAATATTTTATGATTTGTTCACCCACCATGAAATTTTTACTTTATATTCGTGTAATTTTTTCATGTTGTTCATTATCTTCACATGACTAAACCATTATAAATCTCCCTTTCTCAATTTACTACCGAATTTACTTTAGCATTGTATTAATTTATATTGTAATTTATCTTTCTTTCAAACGTTGATACATTTTTTATACTCGACTAGTTTCGAAGCGTCTATCGAGCATCATAATTGTGAAATTATTACTTCCGCGAGACTGTTGAAACTAGTTATGCGAATAAGAATATTCATTTGGGATAAAATCCGCAAGTTTCAATATGTAAACTATTCCTGAAAATTAAAAAAAAAACAATAAACAATTGATTCATTATTTACGCTTGAAAGATACAATTGATATGCATTATTTACGCTTGAAAGATACAATTGATATGCATTATTTACACTTGAAAGATGCAATTGATATGCATTATTTACGATTGAAAGATACAATTGATATGCATTATTTACGCTTGAAAGATACAATTGATATGCATTATTTACACTTGAAAGATGCAATTGATATGCATTATTTACGATTGAAAGATACAATTGATATGCATTATTTACGCTTGAAAGATACAATTGATATGCATTATTTACACTTGAAAGATGCAATTGATATGCATTATTTACGATTGAAAGATACAATTGATATGCATTATTTACGCTTGAAAGATGCAATTGATATGCATTATTTACGATTGAAAGATACAATTGATATGCATTATTTACGCTTGAAAGATACAATTGATATGCATTATTTACACTTGAAAGATGCAATTGATATGCATTATTTACGATTGAAAGATACAATTGATATGCATTATTTACGCTTGAAAGATACAATTGATATGCATTATTTACACTTGAAAGATGCAATTGATATGCATTATTTACGATTGAAAGATACAATTGATATGCATTATTTACGCTTGAAAGATACAATTGATATGCATTATTTACACTTGAAAGATGCAATTGATATGCATTATTTACGATTGAAAGATACAATTGATATGCATTATTTACGCTTGAAAGATATAATTGATATGCATTATTTACGATTGAAAGATACAATTGATATGCATTATTTACGCTTGAAAGATACAATTGATATGCATTATTTACACTTGAAAGATGCAATTGATATGCATTATTTACGATTGAAAGATACAATTGATATGCATTATTTACGCTTGAAAGATACAATTGATATGCATTATTTACACTTGAAAGATGCAATTGATATGCATTATTTACGATTGAAAGATACAATTGATATGCATTATTTACGCTTGAAAGATACAATTGATATGCATTATTTACACTTGAAAGATGCAATTGATATGCATTATTTACGATTGAAAGATACAATTGATATGCATTGTTTACGCTTGAAAGATACAATTGATATGCATTATTTACGCTTGAAAGATACAATTGATATGCATTATTTACACTTGAAAGATGCAATTGATATGCATTATTTACGATTGAAAGATACAATTGATATGCATTATTTACGCTTGAAAGATACAATTGATATGCATTATTTACACTTGAAAGATGCAATTGATATGCATTATTTACGATTGAAAGATACAATTGATATGCATTATTTACGCTTGAAAGATACAATTGATATGCATTATTTACACTTGAAAGATGCAATTGATATGCATTATTTACGATTGAAAGATACAATTGATATGCATTATTTACGCTTGAAAGATGCAATTGATATGCATTATTTACGATTGAAAGATACAATTGATATGCATTATTTACGCTTGAAAGATACAATTGATATGCATTATTTACACTTGAAAGATGCAATTGATATGCATTATTTACGATTGAAAGATACAATTGATATGCATTATTTACGCTTGAAAGATACAATTGATATGCATTATTTACACTTGAAAGATGCAATTGATATGCATTATTTACGATTGAAAGATACAATTGATATGCATTATTTACGCTTGAAAGATACAATTGATATGCATTATTTACGATTGAAAGATACAATTGATATGCATTATTTACGCTTGAAAGATACAATTGATATGCATTATTTACGCTTGAATGATACAATTGATATGCATTATTTACGATTGAAAGATACAATTGATATGCATTATTTACGCTTGAAAGATACAATTGATATGCATTATTTACGATTGAAAGATACAATTGATATGCATTATTTACGCTTGAAAGATACAATTGATATGCATTATTTACGATTGAAAGATACAATTGATATGCATTATTTACGCTTGAAAGATACAATTGATATGCATTATTTACACTTGAAAGATGCAATTGATATGCATTATTTACGATTGAAAGATACAATTGATATGCATTATTTACGCTTGAAAGATACAATTGATATGCATTATTTACACTTGAAAGATGCAATTGATATGCATTATTTACGATTGAAAGATACAATTGATATGCATTATTTACGCTTGAAAGATACAATTGATATGCATTATTTACACTTGAAAGATGCAATTGATATGCATTATTTACGATTGAAAGATGCAATTGATATGCATTATTTACGATTGAAAGATACAATTGATATGCATTATTTACGCTTGAAAGATACAATTGATATGCATTATTTACACTTGAAAGATGCAATTGATATGCATTATTTACGATTGAAAGATACAATTGATATGCATTATTTACGCTTGAAAGATACAATTGATATGCATTATTTACACTTGAAAGATGCAATTGATATGCATTATTTACGATTGAAAGATACAATTGATATGCATTATTTACGCTTGAAAGATACAATTGATATGCATTATTTACACTTGAAAGATGCAATTGATATGCATTATTTACGATTGAAAGATACAATTGATATGCATTGTTTACGCTTGAAAGATACAATTGATATGCATTATTTACGCTTGAAAGATACAATTGATATGCATTATTTACACTTGAAAGATGCAATTGATATGCATTATTTACGATTGAAAGATACAATTGATATGCATTATTTACGCTTGAAAGATACAATTGATATGCATTATTTACACTTGAAAGATGCAATTGATATGCATTATTTACGATTGAAAGATACAATTGATATGCATTATTTACGCTTGAAAGATACAATTGATATGCATTATTTACACTTGAAAGATGCAATTGATATGCATTATTTACGATTGAAAGATACAATTGATATGCATTATTTACGCTTGAAAGATACAATTGATATGTATTATTTGTCTGTGATGTATATGTGTGAAACATGGACATGGAAAATTATTGAAAGATAAAAAAAAGTTGTGAAAATGCATACACTTAGAATAATGCATGGGCTGACAATATATGATGGAATAAGGGATACAGGGAATATATAAATGTGAAGTAAAGGCTGATGTTTTAAGGTAAGGTAAAAAAGTACACTATAAGATTGAATGGTAAAAAATAAAAAAAAACATACATAAAGTGGAAAGCATGGTAAAAGTATGCGAAGGAGAGCATGACTGCATCAAGTGCATGATATTTTGATAGAAGGAAAGTAAGAAGTAAGAAAAATCGTTAGACATGTATGAGAAGCTGTATGTTTGTGTAAGTAGCGCCACATATGTGTCGAGATAAAAAGCTCTTACTATCTGTCCTCTTTGCCTATCCCAGAAGGGAAATCCTGACAATATGTATGTATTTATGTATGCTTGAAAGAGCAAAACATATTTGCAAATAGTTTAATATAATTCACAATCCTGTAAATGCGTTAACGCAAACTGGTCTGCTAGAATCAAAACTGAATTAATTTTTAAAATATATTCTGAGACAGGCTTAAAGGAATACGTAATGAATTTAAGAACACTTGTAGAGAACTTACTTCCGCTTTGAAGGCTACCGTTGCAAATTGAGTTATCGCTGTCGTTTTATTCTACTACTGTCTTGCGCCCACCCTTAATAAAAATATAGGGTTATCGACTATATCGAGTATGATTTGATCGGTTTAACTTATTTGTCCAGAGAAGGAAGTTTATGTATCAGCCTGTTTTTAACTTCAGCCTTCTTTAAAATCTTTCTGGTTAGTTGGAAACTATTTTTATGTGGTAATAAACCCTCCAGGTTGTATTGTTTACAACTAAATCATATTTATTACACAACACTATAACTGTTAATATAAATAGAGTTCCGGTGGTAACCAAACCCGCAGCCCCCGGGCTGGAAGACAGGAGTCTTATAACTAAGATATGGATGTCACCTGGTAAATAGTAAGAAATTACTACTTTGGTATTGTATACAACAAGAATTTAATTCAATAATATAATTCAGGTAGTTGATAACCCTGACCAAGGAATAGATTTCACATTAATTACTTAAGCGGGGAGCAAACTCAAACAAACTCTTACTAGCTCTCGTTTTCTTGTCCATTTTTCAATTAAAAGAGCATAATTAAATTTTTATGTTAACAGATTCAGAAAATAAGTTATGACGTCTTGAGATAACGCTTAGAAAAGATTACTCAAGGGAACATAAAATAAAATGATACGATTTTTTTAAACAAGATGAAAAATTTGCTTAAGGTATACTTTAACAGTTATAATTATTTTATATAAAGGTAAACTCTCATTATAATGAAACAGATCAAAAAAATATCTCGTTATACTGAATATGGGAGAGGTGCATTGCTGCGCGCTAATATGCTGGACTTCCATACGGAAGGTCACTTGTTCGAGCCCCGCACTGTCCTACCCCTCTTGAACGACACATGTATTTTATTTATATGGATAACTATGACATCGGTCATATATATTCTTTAAAAGGAAAAGAAAAACATGCTGGTGGGATCCATTTGTCTCACTTCGGTGTACCATCGGCAGTAAAGCAGTATGGCCGGTGAGTTTGTTGATGTGCAATGGATCGCACACTTTGCAAGGAGAAAGGAAGAAAGAAAGAAAAACTTCATCACACAGGTCCTTTTCCATTTGAATTGATGTTGGAATGGGGAGGGTATCTTCGACAAGACCCAGCAACGATGACAATATGATAAAATTAGAGTAGAAAAAAATTGTCTTATTTCAGAATAAATAGTTGTAAAAACACAAAATTCATTTCCTTTTCAAAGAACTGTGTTATTATGCCTTAAGTGTATGTTTCTTTTTTGTATTCCAAGTTGTATTTTCAATACATATTATATAACTGTGAAAAAAATATTTTCCGGTACATCAGTGCTGCAGCATATACAAGGCTGAAACCTTTTCAATATATAATAGCTTCCGAAAACAAAGCCTTCATACCAAGTGGCATAACTCCATTCCATTATCATATATTTCTGTTGTCCATTTTTATCCTACAAGCTGGATCAAATGGACCAGTTTTAACCTGTTCACCGCGTTAAAATTCAAATTCCACGAATCCTGTGCGCGGCACAATTTCAGCGTTTTTTAATTTCTAAGTTTAAACACATATTTTGTTTAGAACCACTGATATTTGATTACAACACCAAGTAAACATGACACTTAAGTAATTTTCTGATAATAAATAATAGTCATTACTCTTAAGGAGACTCATTAAATAAAGGAGATAAACTTAACATTACGTAAAATAAACAAAGGAATGCTAAGATCAAATCAATGCTTCATGACACTCACCCAATCAAATGCATATAGCACTAGTAATGTTTATTTACGTAAGAGAGACTTAGTAATGTTTATTTACGTAAGAGAGACTCATCGCAGGACTCGATCCGCGCGACAGGTCGTTAATGCTGGAAATATTGAGAAACCAAAAAAATTCGGCGCTCTGTTTATTCAACAATATCTCATAAACTAATATATTATTGGACAAGGTTTTCAGAGATGTCGCTAGAATAAAGATTATTTTAAATTTTAGTTTAATTTTTATTCCGGTTTTGTGTCATTTTTTTTAAGTATTTGTGATTTGAAACTTGGATTGTCGTCAGATCACAGGCGTTTGTGCTCCCCGCGGGGAACACGTTAAATAGAAGGTTAATTAAGTATAAATAAAAGAAAATTGTGCACAACGAAATATACAAATGTGGGGGAGATGAAAGTTTGGAGCATGGATAAAAAAAATTGAAGATCTTTTCTGTCTGCTTATCCCACAAGGTACACGATGTGATAATATGCATGCATATACGAGTATGTATAATTTTCAGATTCAAAGGTTGCAAAAATGTTGTACAATTTGGAGGAAAAATTCAAATAGAACGTGTTTCAGCTCGCATGTTAAATCATGTGCTGAGAAAATATGAATTAAATTTAAAAAAAATACACTTTATCTTTTTATTTTAGAAGAATATTGTTTGAATCAGCCTCTCAGTGACGTTAGTAGCTTAAAAAATACCGATTATTTTCATTTAATTAAAACAGGATTCGTTAAAGACGTTTTTTTCTAAACGTTCATAAGATTAAACAGAAAATATTCGTTGTTCTGAAAATTCCGTTACTTCGTGTCTTCGTTTTAACGAGTTTGACATGTAATTCCATTTTTTTCTCTTCATTCCAATTAAAGATAAAGCCAGCTCCAAAAGTATTAAAATGTAACCTATATAGCTTCGTCTTAGAGATAACATGATTTTTAACAACCCTTCAGGTGGTGTCAAGTGCTATTTAAAATAAAATAAAAAAAACATTTCTTCATTTTATTTTGGAAAGCGCGTCTCTTAAAACTAATTACTAAGTCTGCAATTCAACTTAATAAATACTTAAAGCTGTCTTAGTACTGGCTCCTAGCCTAGTTGAACAAAACATTTTGTTGATAGACACCATTGATTTAAAAAAAAAATCAAATTGTGTTTGTTTTATCAAAGATTTTGACCTTAACTTTATGGAACTTCACTTTAAAATATTTATTGATGAATTGCTTTGTTGTTTCACAAATTATATTAATCCCAGCGACACATTTTTTTAGTTCATATACGAGTATTGAGGCAATTTTAATGTGTAATGATCCCTGTTTATTACGAGAGCAATGCTTCAGTCTAATTGTTGTCATTTTCATCCGAGGAGTGTGTGGTATATTGACCCAAAGGAAAAAACACAATGAGAATAATGCAAAAAACATCCCTCTCGTTAAAATTTTCCCTCCTAATTTATAAATATGTGATCTTTTTCATAAAATATTATTTGTATTAAATAAAAATACATTTTAAGGGAATATTTTGTTTCACGTGATGATAATTATGCTAGAACTTTATTTGTAAATTTCGCTCATACACTGTTATTACGAGTATTATTGTATTGCATCCAGGCACTTGATGGCAAAACCCTTTATGGTATCTCTCCATTTGAGGAGTACACGCCAATATTATTGTATTGCATCCAGGCACTTGATGGCAAAACCCTTTATGGTATCTCTCCATTTGAGGAGTACACGCCAATATTATTGTATTGCATCCAGGCACTTGATGGCAAAACCCTTTATGGTATCTCTCCATTTGAGGAGTACACGCCAATATGAAATGAAAATCGGTACCCAATCTAGGAATCGAAACAAGAATACTTTTTTCTTTTAAAATAATATGTATAACCGATGTCATAGGTATCCTTATACCCTTTTAGCGGATGTCCTAGTAGGACGTGCTGATGATTATGATTGTTGTTTGGTATTTAAATAAAATACCTCGATTAGCAATGCGGAAAGTGAGAGTGAATAATCAATGAATAGTAAACAGCGATGAATGGTCAAGTGATTAATAATAAGTGATTCTTTATTTATCGATAAGTAGGTATATATACATATTCAGAACGGGGCGCGTGAGTGCGTCCGCAATATATTTTAATCTCACTCCTGTGCGTGCAGAGGTGGTCGCAGACGTTGCGAATAATATAGTGTGTAGAATATTTGTTGGCGAAACGGCGAGACGGCGTGATGTGTTCTCTTTCTACTGTGGAATGTGTCGTAAATAGTATTTGCGGGTAAACAATATTAATGTTCTAGTATGCGACCTTTGGGCAAGTCCGAAGGTCGTTTCGTCGGTCGTTGACCGTGCGTGTTGACAATATTCAGGGACGACGGTATTCCCTACACCCTCAAATACTAGGCGGAAAAAAGTGCCTGTGTCGTTTTAGGGGAGAAGCACAGCGCAGGGCTCAAACCGACGACCTTCCGCGCGGAAATCCAGTGTGTTACCGCGCGACCATGCACCTCAAAACCACCAAAATAATGCGATCAACATTGTTTTTATCTGTCTGATATGCAGACTGTGTCACACACACGAGTGTATTATAAAGCTTCCTTGATAGACTCCGATGAACCACAATAAAACATTTAAAAAGCAAATACAAAGACTCACTTGAAGTAGACGAACACAGCAACAGCCAGCAGAAGAGCAGCCAGACTAAGGCTGTATCCGGCGAGGTAGAGGTTGCTGGTCAGCTCGGATGTAGCTACCCCGTCAGTACCCTCCGGGATGACCCCTTTTTTCTCCAGGCATTTGGAATAATCTGTATAGTTGGCCCAGGATCCGGTTGTGTCGCAAAAACGGGAAGCGTTCTCTGAAAAAAAAGAAAACACTTGAAACATTTGTATTAAATTTATTTTCAGGCATTTATTTGATTTCTTTTTATGCATTTTCTCCCCTTAACATATTTTTCGTCCGTTTTATCCTAAGAACACATTTAACTGGTGATACGGAAATATCAACGAGCAATGTTGGAAGACAACCGTCTTGTTGGAACGATGCTTGTATTCCGATCCAGGGGTGGCGGGTTCGATTCCCGTTGGTGCCCAATTATTAAAAAAATGTTCCAATCTAATTTTCACTTAACACCTCTTAAATATCTTTCTGGCAAATTGGAAGAGATGGTCACATAGCAATAAACCTACCAGGTTGTACTTTAAGCTACTTAAGTGTATATTATATTATTTTCGGTCCCATTTATCGACCCTCCGGTTTAAGAACTACCCAAGTAGGACGACCTCCGTGGCCTGGTGGTAAGACACTTGTCTGCCAATCTGGAGGTTGCGGGTTCGTTACCCACTGGAACCCAGATTTTTTAAAAAAGGATTCCAGTCTGGTTTTCCCTTAGGGCCGATTAAAACATTTTTCTGGTTGGTTGAAAGAGATTGCCACATGGCAATAACCTCGCCAGGTTAAAAAAAAAGTAGGCACAGAGCTTGAATTTCGATATCGTAAGCGCGTATGATTATTGTAACCAGACAAACTTATTGACACGGCTAGGACTCTTTTTCATCAGTTAAGCCTCGGCCACACAGGTAGGAGCCTCACTTGGTGCTTAGAGCTACACTACTAGGTGACTATAATAGTCATGTAGCGTGGCGCGAAGCGTGCTGTGTAGCCATTGCGTTAGTATGGGGTGCGTTGGTTCTCTAGGATATGTCACCTAGATCGCAGCGTATCTCTAAGCACCAATCGAGGCTCCTACCTGTGTGGCCGAGGTCATATTGATTTTTATCGGATATCATCGGTAATTGAACCCCAGACTGTAGAAGTCGTCAACTTTTAAAATTTTACCATTGAAGAAAAACATTCCTAGTGACTTTCCTAAATCGATGTCCTAAGAAGTTTACTTCAACTTGTAAGAAGCGTGACTTCTACTCCGTCGTTTCTAGATCAATTTTTTATGGTACCAAATAAATATTTCAATCTGTTTAAGACTTTTGCAGAGTACCAAAATTGCAAGCACTAAACTGTGCAAATGTTGTTGCCGTGCGTGTGGTAGTACTCGTATATACTCGTCCAACATTTGCTAACAGTAAGTTATTTGCCTTCTCCATCAATTTTAAACCAGAAGGCAATATTACCTTCCGGCCACGCTCTTCAACATATATTTACCACCGATTCGGATATGTTAACTATACGAATAATTTTATATAAAAAAATTGATTTAAAACATTTTCTGTATTCCTATTTGAAATATTCTGAATTTTATTATTTTTTACCCCCTTTAATGAATAAACAAAAAAAAGGGCATAATTTTCTTTTTTAATAATAAAATTGAAAATCCCACGGTTTATTTCACAGTCAAACGGAATAAAACAAAATTGAGTTTTGCAGGTGTTTAGAACTTTTCTTTTATTTTCCGACATCATATTTACAGAGATATTTTTATTTATTTTGAATGACCGTTTTTGGAATTGAAGACACACATGATAACGAAATACCGCCAATTTAAAATTGAACTCAAAATCATTAATATCATCGAGCCTACTGTTTTACGTATTTAAAGAGTTTTTAAAATGTAAATTTTAAAATGTTTTCGAATTTATTTTAACAAACTTTATAAAATATAATATTTTTTTGTATACTTCAAAGGTATAAACTGTATATAAAAAAATGAAATCTAAAGTTAAGTTCAATATTTTACGTACAATTATAAAGAATTTTTTGAGAGAGGACGTATATCTATACTTTTTTTACAACAAAAAGAAAAGTTATGGCCAAAGTCAAAGGTGTCCTTACGCCCCCGATAACAAGGCTGAAAAAATGTCTGTCATTTGAGGAAAGTACAGAGCGAGGTTCGAACCGATGACTTTCCGCATGAAAACCCAGCGTTTTACTACAAGTTTATAGACCTCATATTGACTTTATATTTTCAATGTTGGTTAAAAACACCATCGTTTTTGTGATCGTTGCAGTGACGGTATTAAGTATACTTTAAAAAAAAATATTAATCTACTCAAGGGGCTCAAAGTTTGGTAGGGTCGCGGTGGTGCATGTTTTGCCGGAAAATGTGTGCCTATAAAATACCGCGTAACGCCATAGTTGCATTCCATCGGCAACACTACCAATAGTCCTACTCCTAGCGTCCACGAGTGGCCTCTTAAGCCCCGCGAGCCCTGGGCAATGTGGTCACTGGCATATTACCATCAGTGCCATAGCAGATAGGAGAGGATGAATGTGCGAGTGTCCGGCGCCATAAAACCGGACCCCCCCGGCTAAGGGAGGGTGACCCCTACAGAAACACCTATCAGGGAAGGCAACGGGAAACCACCCTGATTATCATTCCCAGGATATCACTATGGAGAAGAAGGCAAACGTCTTGGCTGCGAAATATAAGAGACTGGACCGGAATGGGACGTGTGGAGGAGCTGTTCCGGGTCGCGCAAGACAGAGAAGCCTTCGCCAGAGTGATTGCCAACGTCGGGGGGACCTGACAGGGCACATCAAGAAGAAGAATCTACTCAAATATCGTACAGCATTGGATCAGTACTATCGTGAAGACCATATACTGCATACAGCGAGTGTTTACTGCAACGGAAAAGAACGCTGCAGGTAAAAATTTCGAAAATTTACACAGTGGTACCCTCTGACTTGGTTCAATTACAAACTTATTCTCAATTAAAAATGACACTAAAAACATTTTTTTATTTAAAATTTTTTTTTTTTCATTATATTATATATCATTTTAACGCATACGGAAGTGCACAATAAATGGGAGTGACACAAGTACGTAAAAAATACTGAAAAGAATCAAATGAATACTGTAGAAATGCATGTTCTAAGAAGAATATATGAGGTGACAATGTATGAAATAATATGGAATGAAATGATTCTGAATTAATATAAACTTAAGACTTATGTGTTGAGTAAGATGAGATATCTTTGTGATGGTTTTTGGTATATAGAACGAATGAATGAAGTAAGAATTGTAAAATAAATATAGAGGGAAAATGTGAGTGGAAGGCGTGGTAGGGGAATACCAAAAGCATGGTTGGATCAAGTGAATGCCACATTGAATGAAGAAAACGTAAAACGCCAGAGAAATCAAGGGGTTTGTATGAGACGGTAAACGGATGAAGAAGAAGGGTGTCGGCATGGAAAAGTCTGGCGTTCTGTCTTATCTCCCTACTCCAACATATATAAAGTTTTGCAATTTTGTTAATAATTTTAAATATTTCTATTTATTTGTTTTATTTACATTTGTTTGTAAAATACACTGTTGTATTGTAAATTAAATAAATATTAATTATTATTGAACAACTATATGATTTTCATATAAATAACAAATAACGAAAATTTTGAAAGTTGAAGAATCATTTTAAATTGAATGTTGGGAAAAAAGAGCCAATAAAGTTAAATCTAAAAGCACTACGCAAGTGCTGTATCTGGTTCTATTTTCTGCAGCTGTTTTTTTTTACCAAAGATGCTTTTGAGCGAGAAAATATTTTCCTTCGATTCACGAGATTGCAATTTTTCATTCCAATGCTAAATTTAGTTTTTAGATTTTCAGATTGTGCAATTCTGCCCTTATTATGATTGTGCCCTTATTTTTTGCCCTTAATTTTGCACCCTTATTTTTGCTCCTATTTTTTGTGCCCTTATTTTTTGCCCTTATTTTTGCGTCCTTATTTTTTGCTCTTATATTTTCCCCTTATTTTGCCCTTATTTTTTGTGCCCTTATTTTTGGCCCTTATTTTTGCCCTTATTATGATTGTGCCCTTGTTTTTGTCCTTAATTTTGCCCTTATTTTTTCAGATTGTGCAATTTTCAGATTTTGTCTTTCATATTGTGCCATTTTTTTCAGGTTGCACTATTTTTTTTTTTCAGATTGCGCGATTTTTTTCAGTTTGTGCAATTTTTCCAGATTGTGCAATTTTCATTCCAATGCGAAATTTAGTTTTTAGATTTTCAGATTGTGTTTTGATTGGACAGAATGATATCTATTTTAGATATTTTTAAAAATTTAATAATATTTTAAGGAATTCAAAAAAATTTAACTGAAACTTGATTTTAAGTTATAGTTACTTACTATCTTTCGTTGCCTTATTGATAGAAGACTTATTTTAACCTTGAGATAAAAGGTTCAATAAGAAATATAACCTGATCGAATTCATCATTATGACTTTAATGTTTCCGACAAGAACAAGTAAGAGGGTGTATTGACGGATACCACGGTTCATGGATTAAAAAGTCGTTGTGCATTCAAATTTAATAATGTGTCCATACAGCTGCACACACACAAACTAGAAAAACTGGGTATAAAGTATGATGAGAGGATTAAACTATCTAAGGTATTGAGCTAGTTTTGAAATGAGAATTTGATAACTTGATTCTTACGAGTAGGTCAAGTTTTATTTGATCACAAAAAAAAACATTTTTGCAATAACCTCTTCATCTCTGTCATCAAAACGAGTACAGTACTCTATTAATTTAATTTGAAGAGAAAAAATTATGAAATTCTACTAATTTATAACTTTTTAATAAACTTTATTTAATTTGTGCAAAACAACAAGCTTTTAATATCACTAAGGCCCTACAGTTTGCGACCTGAACAAGTACGAGCGTGTATGAACAAATATTGCGCCGGCTGCAAGATCAGACGAAGTAACAACATTTAACACCTCTACCTACCAATAATAGCATGTTGACTAGAGACTTAAAAATACGTGGTGTTTCGTTATATTCTGAAATGTTAAATATCACGCGGTTATCAATTTATCAATGACGTCAGTCTCTTATGACATTTAATTTTTACCGTGATTTCCCTTCTTTAAAAAAACACTTGATAACCACACGACATTAAATTCTTGACATTTCAGAATATAACGAAACAACACGTCTTCTACCGTCTTTACTTGACAAACAACTGAAGTAAAGGATCACTTGACCACGCGATGGACGTGATTTGCTTGATATCTATACAGAGACACTCGTACTTGTTCAGGAAAAAAACGATTGGACCACAGTGGTGTATTTCAATAAACCACTGTATTCACATAAGATCATTTACATCCTGGTTGGTTGAAAGAAAATAATACGAAATGTACGACTAAACTGTAGTCGGAAAAAGTGCATCAATGTTATTAGCTTGAAGAAACTTTTTTTGGAAACCAGTGAAATTTAAAATAAAAGTTTTATTAAACATTTAAGAATACGAACCACTGGTTATTGAAACCTGAGATTTGTTCGCATATACGAATATGTCACATCAATATGTGTAACAAAAAATTTGTAAGCTTTATGCCGATTTGCCAATTGTTTAGGCGTCTGTAAAATCTTCAATCTCTTCATGTTTTTTGTCTTTTGTGTTTATCTAGAAGACAAATTCTCACTCACTTATTTTGAGTGAGCATTTTAGTGTTCTAAGAAATAACAAAACATAAAATAAATTCTCACTCACTTATTTTGAGTGAGCATTTTAGTGTTCTAAGAAATAACAAAACATAAAATAAATTTAAAAATATATATCATCGATTTAATGAAAAAAAAAGAGGTAAATACTCGTATGCTAGATTTAGTTTATTTTCAAACGAATTATAAAAGCTGTTTCTAAGTTGAGTATAAAAAAATAAGAGCAATTTGAAGAATTCTGCTATTTTCATAGTATTTTCTCAGATGAAGAAAAAATTAAGAGATACATCGAACGGCGTGTAGCGACAGTAAACATATTCAAAAAGGGCACTTAAACATGTAAACGCGAACCGAACAGTTTTAAAATCTGCTAAGATGATAGTCTTCAACAGTATTTAAGCACCATTTTTTATGTTTGGGAGTGAAAAGTGGATGTGGAAAAAATTGAAAAGACCTGAATAAATGCTGCAGAAATGTGTGTACTTATATGAAGTGAAAATGAATGACAGAATACGGGATGTCGATATTAATGATTTACGTGAATTGTGAAAATGTGTGACAGAATACGGGATGACGATATTAATGATTTACGTGAATTATGAAAATGTATGACAGAATACGGGATGACGATATTAATGATTTACGTGAATTATGAAAATGTATGACAGAATACGGGATGACGATATTAATGATTTATGTGAATTATGAAAATGTATGACAGAATACGGGATGACGATATTAATGATTTATGTGAATTTATTTTATTTTATTTATTTATTTAATTAATGACATAACAGTGTCTTTATATACAAATGAACATGTGACATGTTATAAAGTACTTAAAATTATTGACAAATAACACAAAACTTTATCTTAAACTAAAATGAAGATAGAAAAAAACAGTAGTAATAATAAATTACAGTCATTGTTTTAAAATTATTTAATAATTATATGTATATTAAAGTTAAATATATCTTATGTACTCGTATGTATACTACAACATATTACCAAACTTCACCAAGCAGACTTACGTAATTGTCCAAGACTTATTTTATAGAGGTAAATAACTCAGATTTGTTTTTAGTGGATATCTTATATAAAATAAATAAATAAAATCAGTTCTATATTCTGAAGGACAAGATTTTTTAAATTAATATTCATGAAATATCTGAGAATTTATTTTCGCTTTTTATTGGCAAATAATTTTATTTAATTAATTGTGAAAAAATATAAGCTTTTTTAAATTTTTATAACTTACAACAGAATACTTCGACTTGTTACAATCTGTAAACAACGAAAGCAAAAAAAAACGATAAATAAACTGATAATATACACGAGTATTATTCGAACTATTTTAATATTATTGGACTAAGCTTGTATTGTGAATTGAAAATATATACATATTTATCATTTTTTAACACTGATAAAGTTTAATTTTTTAACGCAGCATGTATGGGAAAATATTTTTTTTAAACTGAGAAATCTACAAATACTCCTCCAAAAAAAAATTTTATTTAGAAATATTTAAACAAATGTGAATACATATAAATACAAGTTTAATTCATCTTCATGTTTAATGATTGGATCACTTTCCAAAGTGTATTTTCTTCATGTGACATTTTGCTTTACTCAAACATCAAATGAGAGTAGAGTGAATAATTTAAAACGTATATCTAACTTAATCTAACCTTATCTAACCTAACCTAGCCTAATTTAGTCTAATCTAATCTAACCTAACCTAACCCAAGCTCTTCAAATATCAAATGAAAATAGAGTGAATAATTTAAAATGTATATCACATAAAATATTTTCATGACATATTCTTATTTACATGATATATTAAAATAAATTAACAGACCAAAAGCCTTGTTCAAGCTGTCTATATTTTCTCTAATACAGTTCCAATAATTTAGACAGAAACGGCCTTTGAAAAGAGGCTGCTCAAGTTTAAAGAGACATCTCGTCTGCCTGCTCAAAGCCTTGAGATGGTCCATTATTCATGCTTCAAATTTAGTATTCAGTTGGATACAGTAGAAAATTTGCATTTCCACACAATAAGGATGGAGGGTCGCTTTACACTATTCAGTAATCACCCTCAAAGACATATGTCTCTTGGGATCGCTTCACGCTGGTTTCAATCAGTCACTTATCTTTCAGCGGTGTCAAAAGGGAGTTTTTGATCTGACCCTTCTGTCAAGTTCTATCTTCGTCTTGAGTGAATATCCATTTGGTTACTTGAATGGAATTTGTGCCTATTTTGAAATTTTTGTGACATGAAAAATTGTTTTTTTTAACACATTTGACCAACGATTGTCTTTTTTATACTATTTGTATAAAAAATCAAATAGTGAAACTGCATGGAAAACTAACATGTTAAAATTCTGCCTATTTATCTTACACGATGAGTGTCAGTCAAGCTTAAATAATTCGTTGCCTACAAAACCAAATAATTTATCTTGTTTTTTTTTATTTCATTAGGAAAATTTTATTTGAACTCTATGATAGCTCCATATTTATTATTTCTTTCATCATACAATGACCTTGTTGGTGAAGCTTAACTACGTGATTATATACATGTATACTAAAAATATTTGCATTATGTATATAAGAACTTTTGTATATAAGAAATTTCCTACTTAAGGTTTTTCAAGGTGGCTTTAACTGTCCCGCGATTCTAAAAGCACTAAGTTTATATGTACCCAATAAATATAGCCGTGCAAGGAATCACCCTCTGTTGTACTTACCAATATACAAGACACATATCATGGCTAAACACTCGACTCAGTCACGCTTGGTATAGAGATATTGAACCAACTGAATAACACTGTTGATATGTTCTTGGTACTATCTAGCAGTATGAGAAGAATCCTGGCTGATATTCCTAACGAATAAGCTAACGCTAGAAGCAGAACCTCTTTATATAACAGGAGAAATCCGTGCAAAGTGGATAAAAAAAATAGTATACGAGTATAAGTTTAGAATCAAAATATTACTTAACTCATATGCATCATGTAAACATTTTAAGTCGGTTCGAATCTTGAGTTAGGCGCCTTTGAGGAGAGTTTGCTTTCTAAACGGCAGTAAATAAGTTGTCGTTCATAATTATTATTATATCTTGACACGAAGCTTAGTTGCTCCTACAGTTTAACAAGACCACTGTATGGCGAAACATCTGTCACTTAGTTAATAAATATAGGATATAAAACAATCAAACCGTTTAATTTTGATTAAATTAAAATTGGAGTTCTATGAAATGAAAATTGACTGCATACCTTAGATAAAATAATAAATATGTATCACTCAAATTGTTGTTAATTCCAAAAAAATATTTGTGTATTTTTCTCACATGTAATAAATTTGGACACTATCATAGATAATAATTAAGATATTTTTCACATGTAATAAATGTGGACACTATCATTGATAATAATTAAGATATTTTTCACATGCAATAAATTTGGACACTATCATAGATAATAATTAAGATATTTTCCACATGTAATAAATTTGGACACTATCATAGATATTAATTAAGATATTTTTCACATGTAATAAATTTGGATACTATCATAGAAAATAAATAAGATATTTTTAACTGAACTGACGTAAACAAACAAAACGCGTATTTTTTATTGTTGATAATGATTTAGCAGGCCAAATCGATCATCCAAGTAATGACAACGAATATATACGAGTATATAGAACTTAAAATATGTGGATTGGTTTTTACGCTGTTTCGTTAAATAAAATTGAAATAACACTTTTCAGTTACAATAAATAAAATAAAATTTACAAATTATGATAATTTTAATAAACATAAAATACTTGTTTTATTGGCACAATTTTTTTTAAATATAAAAACAAAAATTATTAAAACTTTCTTTCCATAAAATTTTTTTTCCGTGCATTTGAAAAAAAGTCTTTTACAAAATAAATAGAAAAATGTCTTGTTTATGTCTCAAGATAAGAAAATACTAGTTAAAATTTTGACTTTTGCTTGTTTTAATCAACGGAACCCAAATATTTCATTTCATTTTAATAACTGCTGTGGGGATCGCGCACTTAAGCAAAAAAAGTCAGAGAAATTCTACAAGGTTTTAGCGATTTCATTTCTCTCTGACTAGTTGAGGCACGAATTTTTTAGAAGCTATAAATCTCTTATCACTTTTTCTCGCAGATCAAGACATTTTCCAAACCTTTTGCTCTGAAGTTTAAATCTACCTGTTACGTTTATCCATTATTCCAAAAGCTTCCCTCAGCATTTTAAGTATTTATATATTCAAATGTAATACTCATTGGATTGATTGAATGTTATAGATCGTTGTAAATATTTTAAATTTGGACACTTGGTATGATTAAGTGAGTTGTAAAATTAACATCAAGTCAAGTTATTTGTTAAAATTTCTGACCTTTGGTTCGTAATTTACTGTCACAATAGTTATCGATATTATCGATTAACTCCTGTGATAGATACTTCTTAATATATCTGAATTTATGATATGGGGATGCTAAAGACCGTGACCTTGAGAAAATATTGTATTCGATCCCAGAAATAGAGCCATCGAGTAAATAACTTCTGTAGTATGTGAGCAACTCACAGGCTGACCATCTTACATGTTAAAAATATTACCCAACGAGTAAGGCAACAACAGTCAACATGTTTAATATTTGCGAGAACTGTTGCCAGATGAACTCTTTAATTATACTAAAACCAGTTTTTTTGGGTATCATCGAGAAACGAACCCATACCGTTCGGGGCGGAAGACCAGCGTCTTACCAGCCATGCTACGATGGTCATCATGAAACGCAAAAATTCAATAAAATAGTATTTTTGGAAAATATATAAATTAACTGAAATATAATAGTGTTTCGATCAAGAGACTCTAACATCAGTGAGCAAAATTACTCCACATAAAACGTAGAAGGCAAATTTTATTTAGTGATAATTTACCTACAGAGCAGTGTCATCATCTTCAACTGGGGTATCACCATTCGGATTTTATTTACCTGATTAAAACCACATTTAACATATATGATCGTTTACTACATCATCGCTATACACTATTTATTTAACTTTTTTAGTTTGTGCCACATTAGTTAAAAAGCATCTTGCTCCGAAAAAAAAACACTTTTATCGTTTCATCTACAAATGACGCCAAAAAAACACCAGTAATATGGGTAAATAATAATCGAAAAAAAAAACTGCTAAAAGATTACCTTTCATTAGAATATATAATCAACATGTTTGGAATGAAGTTAAGAACGAAGACTTTGTCCTAACGACATATTTTCGGGAAATACGAAACTAATTTCCGAACCCGTTATATTTTCCGTTTTAGCTCGTAAATGCTACGAAATCAAAACTTTCCGTATTCGCTTTTCATTGCGTTAAATTTTACTTAGTTTATTTGATTTGGTAATATCCCATCTACATTAACCCAAATCAACCATATAAAAGTCCATTAGGGTCTTTATTCAGTTAATAAAAGGCCGGTGTCTACTTTGAAAGGCGTACGCGAGTAATAAAAAATTTAACACCTTCAGACCGGGTGGGTTACGAGATATTTAATCGTATCGACTTTACAACTATCGGATTACGCTTTTACGAAATATTTACGGTCCATAAATATTTAATGTGTTATTTCACTGAGTCAAAATGCCTTCGAAGCTTCATTAGGTTTCATGAAAAAGGACTATGAAACAATGTTACTAAATTACTGAAAGTGTTGATTGATTTATCTCTTAAAAGTGAAAAAATCGACACAATAAGTTAAAGTGACAGGTCTGTTTCTAGTTTCTAGCTAAAATTCAAGTTAGGCCATAAAGTATTGTACGCAATGTACTTGTATTAAGCACATCAATATGACGTCACTTTAATTTAAGTACATTGTGTACATTTTTTATCACATTTTATTTGTTAAATAATTCTGATTTAAAACAAAGTCTATTCTAGTAAATACCAAATCAATTAATTAAAAAATGTGGAGATAAATTAAATTAAATATTCAGTAACTTTACTTCTTATTCATTTTTTATTTCATGTTATTTAATTACACTTGATATTCGCTACCCATTCTTCTTAATTTATCCTGAAACTTTTTTCAGGACTTTTCTTATTTGTTACGACAGTAATGCTTTGATCTGTAGATCTTGACTTGTATGAGATCAATGCATTTTTTTATCTTATGCTGGATGAGAGTAGATCAATGTTTGATAGTAAAGCCTCCTTTATAAAACCAATATCAATGAGAGCCCTTCATGACGGCATGAAAATAGAAAGAAAACCTGTGAGAATACGTTTTCTTTGAATATCTTGTACGTGCTGCTTATGATATTTACTTAAGTACGAGCATAAATATCTACCACCCGTTCAACATGCCCCACCTACTCGTTGGGGCATGTTGAACAGGTGGGACTTAATTATCCACGAATTAATTGTCACACATATGATCTAAAAGCCTTCGGTAGAATGATTTTTTTTCCTTGTTATACACCTATAATATAAATTTCAACTTTGTCCATGGTATCTGCCATTCTATCACTGCCACCCTTATTATTTTCTGACTCTTTTCTGGAATCAGCAGAAGAGAGAATTTCCCCGGAAACAGTTATTTTATCCGAGTACGACTAAATTCAATTTCTTACCGAGTACACGATCGCTTTGTAAACTAACGTAATTCGTTCCTCAATACTGTGTGGAGGAGGGATAACTGCGTGTTCCCATAAAAAAGTAGTATATACGATACAATTGTTAAAAAATTCTCACAAATTTAGTACTATAGAAATTAATAAAAAAAATCACTCTTATCTTTACGTTTTTTTATTGAGGTAATTAATAATTTCTCTTTAAACAATTACTCATGAAAGATAAACTAAATAATTAATAAAAAAATATACTCTTTCAGTTCCCGATTTTTTATAGAGAAGATATCAATATATAATTAAAATTTATGTTATACATTATTAAAGCGTCTAAAAATGTATTAATTTCATTTTGTCTTCCTTGATATCATATATCAAGAAATACTACAATACTTTTCACTGATTTAATAAATGTATTGTTCCAAACCGATCTTCAAGTGAGGAGTATTATGATAGAGCTTTCGCTATTGCTGGTTCTGTGGCGTGGAAAGCTCTGCCTTTTATAGTTATTAGTGGCGTGTGTATCTTTAGAAAAACTTGAAGACAGCTCTTTTTGGGAGGTCAAATGAAAGTTTATGATTTTATATGAATAATACACTACAATTACAACTAAAGCCGATTGTGTTACTATCATATATTGGAAGTTCCGTAGTTCATTTTCCCATGGTAAGTTTTCAGCAGTTTGCTTACCAAATGCGTTTTTATGAACATATACAGATACTGGCAAGTGCCTAATCTAATTGCCGCAGTACTTTATTTCCACATTTGCATTTAACAAACATGAGTTTTAATCTGTAAATAATTTTGAATTCGAGTCTCGAATTGAAGCTCTCTTGAGGAGAGTTCGCCCAAGTAATGACGCTATATAAATGGCTCGTTTATTATTAATATAAATTTAAAATTATATGTATTTTTTTTAATAAATGTAAATATTATTCGAAATATACAATAATTTTAACAACATAGCTAGCCACTAAAGGTTCTTTGGCCGTCTTCAATGCCTCTAAGATAATTCTTACCAACCCCATTAGAGTTCTCCTAACGATCCCCTTAAAATGTCCCCATTAATCTTTTCTCGTATATCCTTTGGCAACTATCGTAAAGTTGTGGAAACGGCTTATAAAATGCGTCGAGGTTTTCCCAACTGGCGGTACCGAATTTGTCCTACGTTATTATTTGGTCATAAAAAATCCGATATCAGTCAAAACATCAGAGTAATAATAACCATTCTCAATGATCTGGTGTATGGTATACCGACATCAGTCAAAACATCAGAGTAATAATAGCCATTCTCAATGATCTGGTAGATGGTATACTGACATCAGTCAAAACATTAGAGTAATAATAGCCATTCTCAATGATCTGGTGGATGGTATATATATTTGTTATTAATTAGATGTGTTCACATATTTCTATCATTCAAGCGTTATCAAACCAGCAATAAAAAAATATAAGCACCAAAATAATATCAACACGTTTAACTTACATATCTTCCGATTTTGGAAAAATATAGACGATAACAAAAGTAGGTGAAATCGTAATTGCCGTATAAGGGACACACGAGATACGCTCGCCGGTGCAGCATCGTCAAACACTGGTGATGCGATCGTAAGTACAACTGCCTAAGTAAATCAAATAAAGGTTTACATTATGGTTGCGAGTGCAGGTGGCTTGATAGGTGCATTTGAATGCTTATAATATTTGGTTATGTTCTTTGATGTGGTCTTGAGTATGTAAAATGCAATGCTTTCAAAATGTTGACCATAATCAACACCAATTTAATACGGCAACAGGGTTGGAGAGCTTTTTGAAATTAATTTAAAATTTAACCCAATGATTTAACACTTGTGAAAAGACTACACAATCAACATAAATTAATGTGACATGCCTGTTTTTATAAGATCCATATTGTTTAAATAAGCTTAGGAAGCAATGTATTGAGATTAGCTTGACAAGTTTTTGTTTAACGTAAAAGGTCTGTCACTATAATTTAAGCTTATTGTGTAGATTTTTTTCAAAAATAAATGTATTTAAAATATTGTAATAAAAAAATTAGTGTTCTACAAAACAAAAATCAAATCAATCAAAAATGATTACAAGTACCCGGCGGAAAGTAAAACACATCGGGCTCCAGAAAGAGACTGTCGGCCATAATCGGCTAACTTCGGCTTTGTAGAGCATCGTCTCTGTCATTCCTACACGTGTTCCGTCGCAATTCGTGAGTCGTTGTCAAGCGACAGAGACGACGCTCTACAAAGCAGAAGTTAGCCGATTATAGCTGACAGTATCTTTCTTAAGTCCGACGTGTATTACTTACCGCCGGGTATTGTACTTATTATTGACAGACCGATCATTATCTTAATTTAAGGCTTATTTAAATGATATTAATTTAATTATAATTTTAAGACACGTTTAGTATTAAGATGATAGAAGAGTAAAGTTGAGGTCATATGTTGTTTAAAAACAGTGCAGTTTAACTTAAATAGTTATTATTATTTTTAAAGCGTGATAACATTTTAACTACACAAGTTATGAAAAGTTAGGCTAGCAAACTCATTTCGTCCTTAAAGTATAAATGAAGAACATATTTCTTCAGATTCTGTTCGAAAAAGTATACTCGAGTTAGAGCTAGATGTAGCGGGATGAATTTCATATTGCCAACTTTTAACCCACTTCCGTGAGGCGCTTAATAATAAATGAAAAACTTTTAACTCCTTAATTTTCTTCTCACGTTTCCATTTTATCCCGGCTTGCAGGGTTGTTAAGCGACGTAAAACATGATCAAAGAGCCTTGTATTTTGCTAAATAATCCCTTTTAATACACCTCTATAACATATCGCATTCCGTTTGTGACTTATAACAGACTATAGTACCTCAAAGCGAGACTCACAACTGACAATTTAAATAAGAGCATTACTAACGAATTTCCCATAAGTAGTTAGTTATAATTCAGGCTGCACAAAGGTAAAGAAACGTCAAAATATAAAAATTCTGAAACTGTTTTTTTGAACACATTATGAGACAAAAATGCAACAAATATAGTATATTTAGAAGTTTCTTAACCTTTCTCTTCATGTGCTAAAAAAAATCCGCTCGTTTCGGTGTTGTGTATTTAATACACATGTAAAAATGAGCGCTTTAAAATCGAAAAGATAAGAATATTCCTATCCAATCGCTTAAATTTGAAGTCAAAAGTGATAAAAATTGAAATTTAATTGTATTCTATTTCTTGCGTTCTCATATACCGAAGTAGAGTGAGAGTAAGACAGAAATAGCGTCGCTTCTCACCCACAGCAGTTTTTTAGAAAAAAATATACATACGTCACACACTGGCACATGTTTGATTGTGTTGGTGAATTCATTCCCGATTTTCACAAAATATCTCTGACGTGGCCGAAAGTGCTAATTATTATGAATATTATATTTTTCATTCAATGCGTAAATGTATTATGGAGGAATACCTAAAATCTGAATCCAGTATTTTTTATATTTATAGAGATATTAAAGTTTTTAGAAGCAATGTGTACTAGTTACACATCACAGGACAGGAAGGGTTGAATACGAACCTGTAGAAGTTACAGCGAACAGTTTACCCACTAAGATATTTTTTATACAAATTAGTTAACATTTCTTTTGAACCAATCTTGTATTTATTTATTTTGAAGATTTTTTTTACTATATTTTCTTTTATTTTTAAATTGTCTCTCACGTTCTCAACCCTTAAGTGCGACCCTTTTACTGATTTGAAATTTACAAAGAAAAATATCTATCTTTAATCTTCCTTTTTCCTCTGCCTCCTTATCAACTTTCTCACCAAATATATCGTATATTGTGCATTATGATTTAAGCTAACTTTATTTTATTTGTTTGTTTTTTCTTTCTGTTCCACAAATCGTTAATGTTTCTAATTATGACGTAAAACTTTATAATCGGTTTACTGTTAACTATTTTATTTATCATATTTATAAATGTTATTGTACAAAAAAACATGAATGTTATTATACTAAATACAACGTTTATTTATTAATATTATTGTACTAAAAACATAAATATTATTATTAAAAATTGTAATGTTTGTTTATGAATGTTATTGTACTAAATACATGAATGTTATTGTACTAAATACATGAATATTATTGTACTAAATAAACGTTCCTAAATACTTAAATACACTTTTGAACTAAGATACACATCTTTTTAAAGGTCACACAATTAGACTTATTAGACTTATTCATTTC
Source organism: Odontocerum albicorne (assembly GCA_949825065.1). Lineage (NCBI taxonomy): Eukaryota > Metazoa > Arthropoda > Insecta > Trichoptera > Odontoceridae > Odontocerum > Odontocerum albicorne. The sequence continues at coordinate 35,522,331 of OX463854.1, read as the reverse complement.
TTTAGAAATCTTCAACTCATCCGAACTAATTATGCGGATAGGTTTAAAAACGTAATTGGGTGACAACATTGTCTTCGGCCTCATTTATCGAGCCTTCGGGGTCAGAACCGATGGAAGTTTAACAAATCGTCGTTCACTATCGTACGTATTGACTATGTCAGCCAGCACGTAAACATGCAACAATGCTCACGCACGTCTAGCGCGTGCGAATATTTTTATCAAATAAACTATTACCAGGCATTTTTCTATTTTTTTGGTATAATCAGGATTCAAACCAGAAACCTCCGGGTAGAAGTCAAGCATATTACTAACTAGGCCACGAAGGCTGTCTTAAATATGCCACATATATCGCTGGAGCACCAAAATGCACTCTCAATCATGAATACGTGTTTGGAATGATATTAGCTTTCACGACAATAACGTGAACACTGCGCTTGCAGCGACCAGCGCAGGACTCAGCGAGCAGCTTATAGCGTATATTCTACATTCGGTAATATTTAATAACATCGCAGTAAGAATGAAGGCTGCAACGCATTCGAAACGTCAATCATTTAATCCACTTCAACACGGCAACAACTCCAAAAAATATTTTAAACCAGCGAAAAATATTTGAACATGACACACTAACTAACACGCTTATGTCATGAATTGGACCGCATATCTTTCTCTCAAATGTTCTAGCGTGTTTTCTAAATTCGGTATTATTTCACAACATCGCGCTAAGAAGAAAAAGTACAACGCATTTGAAACGTCAATCATTTAATCCAACTCAACACGGCAACAACTCCAAAAAATATGTTAAACTAGTGGAAAATAACATATTTGAACATGACAAACTAACTAACACGCTTATGTCATGTATTGGAACGCATATCTTTCGCTCAAATGTTCTAGCGTGTTTTCTAAATTCGGTATTATTTCACAACATCGCGCTAAGAAGAAAAAGTACAACGCATTTAAAACGTCAATCATTTAATCCAACTCAACACGGCAACAACTCCAAAAAATATGTTAAACTAGTAGAAAATAACATATTTGAACATGACAAACTAACTAACACGCTTATGTCATATATTGGAACGCATATCTTTCTCTCAAATGTTCTAGCGTGTTTTATAAATTTGATATTATTTCACGACATTGCGCTAAGAGTGAAGGGTGCAACACATTCGAAACGTCAATCATTTAATCGACCTCAACACGGCAACAAGTCCAAATAATATTTTAAACAAGTGAAAAATACTTGAACATGGCAAACTAACTAACACTCTTAAATCATTAATTGGATTATATTTCTTTCTACCAAATGTATTGAGAACTCTTTTATCTCATATTTGGATGTATTATATTTAGATGAAATTACATCTGAAAGTGAAACTAGTCTGAAACTTGAACTGGAAACTAGCTTGGATTGCAGGACTAAGGAAATCCTAATAAAACAAATATAAAAAAATCAAAAAAATTGTTAAAAACATCAGTTTAATATGCAGACATATTCCATTAAGTTATGCTTCACTCACTGTAAATTTCCTTCACTCACAGATTTTCATCATATCCGCGCATATTCTATACGCCTCATTTATACATATTATATAAAGCAGTACGTCGGGACTGACAGTATTGAGGTGCGGTGAGTTTACTTAAGTAATATTTTAAAGAATTAGGATACAAGGCAAACGTTTCACTTCTGAGAATATTGTGTGCTACATTCATATATACCATTACGCCATATCCCTGTTGGAGCAGACAGAGAGAAGACAGAACGCAATACTTTTCTATCTCGACACACACTTCACCACTCCCACACCCATGCACCTTCTCATAAAACTATGAATTCTCTCAATTCTTAAATTTCCTCCTTTCAGAATATTATTAATTTAATCCAACCATTATTTCTATGGTCTTCCTCTCACACGCCTTCTACTTACACTTGTGCTTAAAATTAAGTTAAAATTAGATTAGTTTTGTTAGTCTTTCTCCATTCATTCGTTTCACATGTCCAAACCATCTCAACGTTCTCTTATTCGTCTTACTTAACACATCAGCTTTAAGTTCACATTTATCCTTAATAACTTATGTCTGTATTCTATCATATATTGTCACTCCATGTATTCTTCTCATTGTATGCATTTCTACGACCTGTATTCGTCTTTTTTCATTATTTTTCCATCTACCTCGTACATGAAGAGGCAACAACACTCTCATATATCTCTTGCGTGTGAGTATTGTAAGTCTACGAACTCTTTTGATCGATTGAGATCCTTATTTCTGGTACCATCAGGAATTGAACCCAAAACCCCCAAATAAAAGTCAATCGTCCTACCAATTACGCTAAGGAAATTGTCTTAAAAATATCTAAATTCAATATCCATTTTCCTACTTATTTAAACCAATACGAAAAATTCTTTTGCACTCTTTTAAAAGCTACGATGCACCTGGTATTGATATAAAGTGAAACTAGAATACATTTACTACCAAAGAATTTACTGAAAAGCATACTATTATCTGCTAGTCCCCGGGGCTATTCAATTCCGCAAATAGAAGCTCAGTAACATTTGTATGTATCGATATGCACTATGACAAATAATTTATGTTCAATTGTATTCTATTCAATGGTACTGAGAGTAGACCACTTTATCTTATGAGAAACCAGTTGAATATTTTTTATTGGCCTTAATAATTAAGGGGTAGTTTCACTAATGGAATTTGAAATATTTTATTTAAATTTTATGAAGACTGTACTCATTGAGAAAACGATTTAGAAACTGTATGGATTTTATTATTCAATTTTCCACTAGTAAACGCAAGATAATTTAAATTCTTTTTCTTTAACTTCAGAAAGGTTTTTTTGGCTTTGTATTACAACTAAGTTGTTTTCTATAGATTCTCAATCTATTAATCGTGACCATAAATTGGTTGAAATTTTGAATGGGTCGCGAAATATTTTCAACAATAACGAAATTTTAATGTTGTAGCGAAATAATATACACATTTTCAATAACCTCAAAATTTATGGTAAAAAAACAGAAAGGAAAAGTTGATGCAATATATGTGTGAGTAATGAAAGATTAGACCGTGTTAAAACCCCTATTATTAAGGTAGTATTTACTAAGATGGTGTGAAGGTTTCGAGGGATATCAAACAACGTATAGAAACAACAAAAAAAATAATTGGGCACTTATACGTATAAACTTGAACCGGACAGTATCGAAAGCTGTCAAGATAATATTTCCCAACAGTATTTTACTATTGACTTTGATATACGAAAGAGAAACGTGGACGTGGAAAAATATTGATAAGAGCCGGATTAATGTTTTAGAAATGCGAGCACTGAGAAGAATACATAAAGTGATACGGGATAAAGTGAATAAGGATGAGTGTGAACTTAAGACTGATGTGTTGAGTAAGATAGCGATGAGTTTTCTGCGATGGATTGGGCACGTGAAACGAATGAATAAAGAAAGACTATTAAATAAATACAAAGTACAAATATCAGAAGTAAGCGTAGTAAAATAGTACAAAGGAATGCGTGGTTGGGTCAAGTGAATGATATTTTGAAAGAACGAAATATAAAAAGTAAGATAACATAAATCTTAGGAGCTGTATGAGAATGTGTATATATGTCGAAGAAGTGAAGGATGTGTGTCGAGATAAGAAAAACTGGCACTCTATCCTGTCTGTCTACCTCGACAAGGCAAATGGTATGTACGTAAAAGAAACTCATTGAACTAATACACAAATTGACGAGGCACTTCGCTACAGTTTAAAAAAAAGTATAAAGTCTTTGAGGTGTATTCCTTAGGTATATACTGTCTGATATAAAAACAATATTTTTTGAGCTTTTGAAACCTTTTTAAAGCCATGCATCACAATAATAAAATTAATGTTATTACCAATGTAAATAACGTATATGTTGTATCATCAAAATACAACATTTATTTTATTTTCATCAGTTTGTGTCATTAATCTTTACTTGGGTCGCAAAACCAAAACTTAAACCATAATGTGGTCCGTAACTCAAAAAGGATGATAAACACTTTTGTATACATTACAACCTGGCGGGTGTATTGCCAAGTGGCCACCCCTTTAACAAATCAGCAGGTTGGTAAAGAGATCTGAAATGAAAACCATACTGTAACCCTTTTTAACATAAATTGGGTGCCAATGGGAATCAAACCCTTAACCTTCGGAAGTCTTTCCCAATAGGTCACATAAGTCGGGTTGATTATAAAATTGTACTTATTATGATATCCATTAAAAACCAGTGCACGAATTTTTTATAAGTTATGAAATTATTGACATTCTGTTTATTTTTGTATATTACTTACGATCTTATAACCACGCCAATTTATAGATCATTCAGCCAAAATAGTCATTTTGCAATAGCGTGAGTAACACTCTCTGTATTATACAACTTATGTAGTGGTATTGGTTTTAGAATGCCACACGATTGGTTCGCGCAGAGCGCACGTTTGTATCGTTGTTAAAATACTCGATGATTAGAAAAACACTACCATGTCGAAATTAGGAGTGCGATTTTTGTCTAATATAATGTATAATTTTAAATGTTTCGAAAATTTAGAATGAACTTTGTTATAACTTAAAGTTTCCTAGCATCACTCCATCCACTATTATTTTAAAACTTTATTATTTGGCATGGTAATTATGATACATTAATGTGTTAAATAATCTTACATTCATTTCATTTTTATGTGCAAAGCTTGAGAATTTTTTTACTGTATAATACTTGTACTTATATATTTGTTGTACTTATACATGTATTTATTTGTAATCTTGAAAATTTTCATTATTGTTATTTAATGTTTCCTAGAATCTGCCATGCCTAAACAATAAATATGTGAAATAAACTTACTTTCATTTTATTTTTATGATTATTACAATTTAAGCTGACAGCATTTTTACGAGTAATTTACAAAACGTGTGTGTTCATTTCAATGTATATAATACAAAATATTATTTTTATATTTTTTTAATTTTTCACTTCATTAAAAAAATAAACTGACAAGTTTTTGTAAACTATTACTCACACTATTACAAAATGAGTTTTCTGGCTGAAGGATCCATACTGGTGTAAGGGTAGACTCAACAAAGATTCATCACCTAAATAAGTGGTGCGCAGCATTTTTCCCCCTCCAACCCCCAATTTGCAATGTAATCTTTATTTGACACCCAAGTAAATGAAAATCAGGTTAATATTTTTTCTTGGGTAATTTATTCAAGTAAGAGTAACATAAAACAGTATTTTAGAACAAGTAGGAAATTTTAGGCTGAATCTACGAAATAACCTATTTTGTATTTGGCTTAATCGCTTAGCTTCCACATTCAATATCGAACAATACTTGATTTTAATTACAATTACAGTCAAACATTTAATTTTCCATAAATAAATCGATTTGAATGGAAATGTTTTATTAGTTTTTCTAGATTAAATGGAATATTCGTTTTGTACGGTTTCACTGTTATTTTTTTAAATTTTAAAGTAAATACATTTTTATGACTCCCAGGTAGTGCACCATTGACTTAAAGGTGCACCCTTACTTAAAAAATCTTAACTGATTGGTTGAATGTCTTGGACATGTATCGGATGCCACCGGACCGCCGATACAGATATGGATTTCTAAATAAATTTGCACAGTGCAACTTCAGAAACATTTTTATTTATTGTTTTTAGAATATCTTTTGAAGTTTAATATGTAGTCACACAAAAGTATTTTGGTGCTAATTAGGATGTATGGGAGTGAAACGTGGGCGTGGAAAAATCTGAGAGGAGCCGAATAAATGTTGTAAAGGCAAGCATTGAGAATAATACGTGGAGTGACAATGTATGACCGAATACGGTATTAGGTGATAAGGGATGAATGGGAACTTAAGGTTAATGTGTAAAGTAAGATGAATAAAAGTACGTTGAAATGGTTTGGGCATGTAGAACAAATGTATGAAGAAATATTAACAAAACAGATATGCAGTGCAGATGTGAGTGGAAGGCGTATAAGAGGAAGAGCAAGGAAAGTATGTTTGGATCAAGTGAATGATATTATGAAAGAAGAAAATGTATCATGGATAGTCCGAGAAAGCGTAGAGGTTGTATTAGAATGTATATGGAAGTGGTAAAGGCTAAGGATGTGTGTCGAGTTAGGAAATTATGTCGCTCTGTACTCTTTGTATATCCCGCCAGGGAAATGGCGTGATGGTATGTAACTTTTTGATTTTTTGGAAACTGAAAGTCGCTGTTACCTTTAATTGAATAATAATGAACCTTTTCATTGCACATCACACTTTTTATTATCCTCTGGAAAAAAATAATTTAAATTAAAAATATGTAGAATCTAAGATATTTCAAATTACAAGTCGCTTTACTGTGTAGCATATCCTCGGTTCTAGTGTATTTACTTGATTTTAAAATAATCCTTATCCCTTTGTTCTACACAATTTGAAGATTCTTTAATTACGTTTCATTGTTCTGAAAACATAATTTTGATATGGTACTTTAATTGTTTATATTAATTATAAATTTAAAATAGTTTCTTTTAAAAAAGTGCAATGATATAGTTAAATATTTTTTTTATACGTGTCGAGTTTATTGCCATGTGGCAATCTCTTCCAACCAACCAATTATAAATTTTATAATTTATTAAAAATTAATTTGAAAAATTTAAGGTAAAATTGAATTTTAAATTTATTCATATATTCAAAAATATACAAAAACTAGACATATTTGTGCTTTTTTGCTTTGTATATCTTCTGTATAATAATTTCGCGTTTCGACTTTGCGGTCTAGTATTGGTTATTTTCACTTTGGTTGTATTTTTACTCCTTTCTTGTTACATGATGTGTTTTTGTTATTTGATTTTTTTATTTATGTTATCATTTGAATTATGCTTTATAATTTTTTTGTTATAAAAAAATGTTTTTTTTTTTAAGAAAAAAATTATCCTTGTAGGCTACGGCCGTTATAAATAAAATATATGAAATATTCTAATATGTTTAAATTTCGACATAATTTTTTTTCTAATTTTACTGTTTTAATTTTTTGTAATAAATTAAGCATTATAATTAAATTTCAATTACTAATCCAATAGTAATAATTTATCTAAAACCAATATCAATAATTAAATTCTATCACAGATACATCCCTTACGCTCTTGTCACCAAATTCATGAATATAAGTAATCATTTGCTCAAGGTTCTCCCAACATAGGAACGAAATTAACACCTGAGTGATTTGTGAAATTTATAAGGATACTATATATATAATAATTTCGAGGAGTTTCTAGTTGCTTCATTATTCATTTTAATCGGAAAGGCGCGAGGGTTGATCCTGCGGATAAATAAACCTGGGATAATACATTTACCCCATCACATAATCTTTTCACAGAAATCCGTGTCATCATCTTTTAGGGTATAAAAAGCATTGCAATACACGTTATCTAAGAGAATTATAAACTGTTGAGAAAATGTATCATAATTACTGTGGAAAAAAGAGAATAACCTTTATTTGATTTTTAATCGATTTTTGAAAATGAACAGGATGTTTAATTTTATGTGATAAAAGATACGTTGATCCTTGAGTTACAAGTTACTTCATTTACCTAATAAAATGAAAATATTATGAACATTTTATTCAATTTGTTGTTTAAAGTTAAGGCATTAACGTTGTGGAGGCTTAAAGACATTGTAATTTATTTTTATCAAACACTGTTTATTCCACTTTTTTGTGACGGTATAGCCCTACCGGTTTCAAGGCTTTCACCTCATCTTCAGGGGAGCACAAACAAGACTAAATGCTGTTCGAACTGGTACCGATATACATATTTCAACGTTTGGGGGCTGAGAGGTGAGGGAGGCATGGGACGATTTCAGCCAAGAGCGGTGAGATTTTTGGGATATAACTGTTCAACAGATGTTCGGACCGATGTACTGACTTAGAAAATTTTTATTCAATTGTAATAAAGATACATATTTTATATATTTTTTTATTTCTTCATGATTGAAAATTTAACGATTCCTTTTAAAATTAAGGACAAAGGAAACACATAAAAGCAATTATGTAATAAAGTGTAGCCGAATCACACGGAACATAAACGTTGAATTGCTCGATTATACAAATCGTTCAATCAAAACTTGTGCTGGTCGTTAAATATAAGCTTCAAAAGACTAAATCGCGCCCCAGTATTAAAAAATTCAGGCGGGCTCATTAGAATTTTACTGGCATGTTTGCCGATAAAAAAATATACGTCTCAAGACGCCATGAAACGTTTTATCTGACAATGTTTTTTCGTTGTTTAGGTCAGTGATTTCCAACGGGGGTAAGTAACATCGCCGAATTCAATTTTAAAGGGGCGTTGAGGTACACAGAATTACAAGAGCAATAATAGTGACTTTTAAGGACGTTTCAGGTAACAATTCCAAAAAAAAATCCATATATGCGCTCTGACTTTGTCAAGTCACAATTTTTTTCTAAATTCATAAATCGTTTTTTTTAAAGATACACATATCTTCTTCCCAGTGTCATGTCAGGTCCCCCCAACGTTGAATATCACCTGAGAGTAGGCATCTTTGTCCTCAGCAGCCCGATAAACATATTTTTTAGAATATTTAACAATTAATTAATTTATTATTTCACTAATTACATTAATTCCAGCAACATGTGTTTCTATCTCCTATCTCGAGGGTTACTTTAGGCGAAATAAGGCTGAAGAGAGCCTCGGGACAGGAGGTAAAAAAATGTGTAGCGGGGATTAATGTAATACGCGGAAAAAAGTATTCGGGGCACTCTATATTCGTTTTATAAAAATTATTCGTGGCACACTCTACATGGAGTGGTACAAAGTTAAAGCCGTGAACATAAATAAAATATTGTTTTTATTAAATTTTATTTATTTTATCGGTTATCTGTATAAGTTATTTAAAATACAATAATAAAACACTCGATAACAGGGCAAACCTAAGCGAAATAATTGTTTGTTTTTTTTTAAATAATTGTATTACAGAAAAATTTATTAATTATTTCATAAAGTACAAAAAATCTCAACCAGACCGAATAGTAACCCTTATAAAATATCATTCGCTTCAGAACTGCTTTAATTAATGGATTTTCCATCTTCGTATCCCGTAAAAACATATTTTAGCGCAGTAGGAGTAAGTAAGATACAAAAACAAGAAATTGGTAAAAAATAAAAACAAAAAACGTGCAAATTTGAGAGATGTAAACACAAAACTTCAACCGACTATAGAAAAACTCGTAGAAAATCATCAAGCACAGGGTTTAACTTAGTGTGATATCTTTTTTATTTATTCTAGATTTAATATATACAAAATATCATACCGTTTCCCTACCGGGGAAAGCAGAGAAGACAGAGTCATATTTTCCAAATTCGATATACGTACACACCTCTTTCACATCCATACACCTTTTTATACAGCTTCTACGATTTATATATTATTTATAGTTAAGGCAGGTTTCATAAAACACTGTTTATTCCACTTTTTTGTAACGTTATAGCCCTACCAGTTTCAAGGCATTCATCTTATCATCAGGGGAGCACAAACAAGACTGAATTCTGTTGCACAAACAAGACTGAACTGGTACCGAGATACACGCTTCTAACGGTATACATTCGGGTTGAGGACTGGGGTTGAAGGGAGGGATGAGACAATCTCGGCGAGCAGCTGAGATATTCTTGGGATATATGTGTTTGCCAGATGTTCACCTCGATGCACTGACCTCTAATCTATGCAATTTATTTTCGTTACTACTAATATGTAAAAATTTGGCATCATAGATAGAAAATGTGCGGTTTTTACGGTGACAATGATTAGCGATTTCAGAATAAATTCGAGGATTTGTTAAGGCGGATTTGTGTCGGATCTCACTCAACATTCAAGGTGAAAGCCTTAAGTTCACATTCATCCTGAATCACTTCATTCTAGATTCCATCATACACTGCAGCCCCGTGTATTCTTCTAAAACTAAAATGCCAAATAAATGCTGTAACGTGTACGTATTTCTACAGTGCTTATTCGGTTCCTTTCAATCTTTTTCCACGTGCAAGTATCACTTCGTATATCAAAGTTGGTACTAAAATATTATTGTGGATATTCTTAACAGATTTTGGTACTGTCCGGTTTGAGTTTATGCATTTTAGTTCCCCATCGACTTGAACACAATTTATTGTCTTAACAAAATAAGTTAAATCAAAATTTAGAAACGTGTTTTTTTACCTACTCCATATTGCAAGAATTGAATTTACCTAACGAAGGGAGCTTTGACTAACACCAAGATGTTTCATCCAGAAAAGATTGGTAAACCTTGTTTAGGTTAATAAAAACTTTGAACTTGTGAGAGCAGATGGCCGTAGTAGCCCTTCGAATTAATTCAATCGTTTTTGGGTCCATGCCAGATCGTCTTATAATGATAATTGAGATAAAGAAATGCATGACTGTGTGGTATAGATCGAAATTTGGATCTAAAAAGAAGGTTGCCAAATCAAGTTCCGTGCTGTGCTATCCCCCCTTGAACAACACTGGATTTTATTCCGTTGTTTACACTCATATTTTCATATACTTTGCCATCTTTCTTCTCCATTCCCAGTCTTGTACTATACTTTTATATATATATATATATATATATATATATATATATATATATATATATATATATATATATATATATATATATATATATATATATATATATATATATATATATATATATATATATATATATATATATATATATATATATATATATATATATATATATATATATATATATATATATATATATATGTATACATTATAGCTTGGTGCATTTATTGTCATGTTGCAATCTCTCTCAAACAACTAGAAAGATGTTAATGAGGTCTGACGTGAAAATCAGACTGCTATCCTTTATTAAAAAAATCTTGAATCCAATTGAAATCGAACCCGTACCTCCTCTTCTGGAACACAAGCTTTTTACCAACAAGACCACGGAGATAATCGTAAATGGTTCGAAATTACTTGAGAAGTATAAGATATAAAAGAGGATTCCTGCAAATAGATCTGATTGAGGGAGATTGACAAATGAGTGAGTGACAATAAATATATTATAAGATATCTTGTTCATGTAAAGTTGGTCTACCTAAATATTGAATGTCTACCACTACTTTTGAGACGAATACTTTGTTTTGTTTAAATAAAAACTAAAATACCAATGGTGACCTCTGTGTTCCAATTATTTATTTATAAATATTTTGATAATGAAATATTTCGCAGTATAACAAAACGGTTTAAAGAGATACGTTTGAATAATCATTAAAATATATTCCCTATCGTAGATTTGCTTAATTTTAAGCTAAAAAAAAGTAGAACTGCTGCCTTACTTAACAGTTCCATCTAACTATTACTCACACTATTATAGGGGATGAAATAAGTCTCCAAGCAGCGCGATCTACACTAGAAAAAAGGATCTTTTTATGAATGCATCGTTACGTAGGGACGAGGAAGGAACTCCTCCACCGGTGGTGACCGGTGGTAACACACCTGAGTAGGAAAAGAAAAGTACTAACGACGGACTTAAGATCTGAAATCATGGTAGAAGGAAAATGACTCACAGCGCAGGAAATATATTTACTTATAAAAAAGTTTCAGCCCTGAATTTCAAACAGACTGGCAAGATGCCAGCACTTTTATAGAAAGTGTCAGTGACTTATTTTTACAGTGATTAATAAGGAATTATTGTTTTATGACAACGGAAAATAAGATTTTCAAAGAATAGATATGACGAAAGTCATAGCTATCCTTATACCCTCGAACACTAGGCGGAAAAAGTCCTGGCGTCGTTCGAGGGGAGTAACACAGCGCGAGGTTCGAACCGACGACCTTTCGCATGAAAGTCTAGAGCGTTACCGCGCGGCCATGCACCTCCATAAACAATAAGAGTTCTGCATTTCAATCACACAATCCATGGATAAGGTCCCCATCACTATTTCTCAACTAGACGATACAGTGAACGGTTTCTGAAATTTTTATAACATTTTTTTATTGTTATAAAACTGTTATACAACAGTGCTTGTATATAAAATATTCACGTGATTTACTACTTACAACTCCTACGGACACATTTTGTATCCCAAATAAAATACCGAATTAAACACAATAATACTACCTCGACACATCAACTGACAAGTGAATGTAAAAACTAAAAAAATATTTAACACTGACAACTGAATGTCAAACTTTCATTATAATTGTCAGTTTCCATGCTTCTACGCTTAAGGGAAGCACGAAGAATATACGAACAACTCAAAATTCGCATACGCAATTCGAGATTAAAATATTTATTGCAAAGGAGATCCTACATTTAAAAGAAAAACCTACGTGCCATTTTTACTTTTGAGATTGATCCCATTGATCATTCAGCCAGCATCCCACATATTTATTTATATTGTTAGATTCATGCATTAATTTAATTATTTAAATAAAGAGGTACTCTTGTTCATATTTTATTTTTGCTGATAATTATAAATTACGTCTTTGATATGTTCATTTCCAATTCTCTAGTATTACAAGCCCTAAATAATTATAAACCTTCTCCAGTAACACCTGCAGACACTGTGATATTGATTATTTGACCATTCATGACTATTCCAACATTCACCTCACCCAATGGCTCATAAAATATGACCTTAGAGTTAACATTAAAAATAATTTTCTGAAAATAAACTAATTTTCCTTTTTGCTTAGTCAAATTGTTGATGTAAAGGCCCAGTTTCAAAATTATGTCAATCAGTTTCCCCAAATATTATATATGAGTAATTAAGACGGTAGTCTTTAAATCTGGAATTTTCGACAATGACACACGTGAAGTAGGCTAAAATAATGTCCCTAGTCTGGATATAAAGTTCGTCTGGTAAGAATTATTGCACGCACTAGACGGCTATGCTTTATTGTTTTTTGATAACGAATGAAAGAACAGGTGTGGCAGTACATTGTGGACATTTTCTGTTTTTATGGTGACATAATCTTTTACCGTCACTGGTGCTAAATTTTATGACAGTTTCCATAAAAAACTAGCGGAATCAATTCGAGAGCTGACACAACAGATGAGTAAAACTGAACCGTTGTGCATAAAATCACGAATGAATAAAACCAACAGTAACAATTCTTTTCCAATAAACATAAAAATTGCAAATGCTCACAGTCAATAATTTATTTCGTTTGCCAATACGTATTTCCTTTATATGTGGATTTATTGCATGGTCACCCAAATAAAAGCTGTTGGGTGAACACAGGGCCAAAGCACATTTGTGTTTCAAGCAAACACAGGACAAATGTGTCGAATTTATTTATTTATCTGAATGTATTTGAGTATTATGATTCGAAGTTGAACAAAGGATTCTCTTTAAC